>VZTA01013381.1:183279-274365 GCA_013398855.1 Mohoua ochrocephala | reverse complement strand
GGGGAAGCAGCGCCGGGAAGGTGAGGCTTGGGGCGGGATGATCCGGGAGGAGAGGAAGGGTTTTGTGGAGGTGTTATCCGCGATGCTATCCGGCAGCAGCGAGGGAGCGGGCATTTGGGGATGCGAGGGGTTATGGGTGGGTAGGACTACAACTCCCGGCATGCACTGCGAGGAGGGGGTCGATGTCTTCTGCTGTGGCGAGGAGCGATGCATGCCGGGAGTTGTAGTCCGTGCCTTATTTGCGGTCCGCTGCGAAAGCTGTCCCACAATATCGGTAGTAATGGAGGAGGGGAGAGGCAGGGCTTGTTTACCTGGTTTAGGGCTTATTTAGCTTATGTGGAGCTTATTTGGCATTTATTTTCCTGTCATGTGATCTATTTACCTGTTACAGGCCTCACTTACCTGCCCGGGGCTTATTTGTCTGGTGTCAATTTCCACAGTCGCCTGATGAGAAGTGACAGCACCTGAGAGAGGGGAAAAAGCAGCCTGAAGGGGTGAGGGAAAAGCTGAATAAATCTGAGTCGTGGTGCTTTAGAGACGAGAAGGGTGGTGGGGTTTGCGGCTACTCCCTTCTGTGTGACTGCTTCTCTCTGTGTCTCTATAATAAGTAAGAAAAGAAGCTGTAGGTTTAAACTGCAGCAGGGACCACTGTGCTTAGGTGCTAAGATAAAGAGTTCTGGTAATTGGATGACTGCACTGAACATTAGAAAGATAAATCATAGAATCACAGAATGGTTTGGATTGGAAGAGAGCCTAAAGATCATTTATTTCCAACCCTCTGCCATGGACAGAGATCCCTTCCAAATGGGGATGCTTTTTTTAGTGGTCCTGCGTTTACGTAAATTTACAGGATTTAGGCTTTAGGTTAGCAAATATACAAACATTTCATCTCATTTAGGCTCATTTGGGGCTTATTGGGTTGAGCCCAATTTCCATCATTTTGCTTTTTAAAGTATGGTTTGTACTGTATGGGTTCTAATTGCTGGATTTTAATTTTGTCTTTGTTTCCTCCTGTTCCTGTTGGCTTACAGATACTGAAACTCTGCCACGCATCTTCCAATAAAATGGGGAAACCAACTGGTGGGAGATCAGCAAAAAATCCTTTTAAATCACAAAATCAACAAGGGCCTTCCAGCAAAAAAAAGGGAGCAAATGAACAAGGAAGAAAACAAGGTCAAAAAAGACAGGTATTCATTATTTTGGATCAAACAAAGTAGAAAAGTAACCAAAGTGGGAGGGGGGGGGGAAAGAGGTATTTTTTCCCATTTTTTAGATTGGAATTTATAGAGAATAATTCATTAACTGAGCATAGTCCTCTCGAGGAAATGCCCAGCGTGAAGAGCCCTTCTGAGCAGCCTTCAATAAAGCTTTTTTTTTGTGGTCAGTGTCAAAGACTTCTGTCGGGTGCTGACATAGTGAGTTCATAGGAGTAGATCAATGATTGCACAGCAGAGGATGGTTCAAAATTGCCACGTTTGCTGTAAATTTTTCTCTTCAGCAGGTCCCTCGGACAATCAGAAGGGAAGTTAAGGAAGTGCAGGACTATTCCCCTGCAGGTAGGGTCCTGTTTTTTCCTGTTAAATCTGAACTGTTACACCTTTGACTCTGCTCTGACTGAACTGAGTCACAAAGCTGTCTGTCCAGGTTTGACAAGTCATTCCTTTCCCTTTTTTCCCTTGTGGTAACAGGAGACAACGGTTCTTCAAAAAAGATGAAGCTGTCTAGTGCTACAACAGGATCTTGGCAGCCTCTCTCAGAGAGCAGTAGGCTTTTCCTGGAAAATGTAGTGGATTCAGTAGTACTGTAAGTGCCAGATATCCTGGTGGTTCTTCTTTGTTTCCACAAGGAATAAAGTAAAAATCATAATATTAATTGAACTGGAAGTCAGTGTGTTTTTTGATGTGTTCTCTGTGCTTGCAGGCTTTGTGATGGAAATTCTGCCTTTATTTTCTTTCCAGATCTGTTTTGTCCCAACAGAGGGGGAAAAAAGATGATGTTCAGAAGCACCTCAATGTACTGAAACAAAGGTAAGAAATCATAAATAAAAAAAGAGGGAGAGAAGAGATTTCTTTTACTCAGTTGTTTTGTGCCATACTTTGAGGGTGAGATAAAACTCTCCATCTGACATAAAGCTATATATCATGTTTCATAAAAGCATTTCCAGGTTTTACTAAAATGATAATTGTTTGGAAGCAGTTAAAAATGCTGCTTTTAGAACTTATTTGAGAAGCAGACAGGTCAGAATTGGGAAAATATTAGGAAAATACTAATTTGTGTCAATTTATAGTCAGGGAGTGTAGAGGCCAATGGAATATAAACCACACAAGGTCAGTGCAATAGCAAACATGAGAATATTGGGATTTCTTGTTCCTGGTTCCTCCCTTTGACACCTACTCCATGGGATTTTGGAAAACAATTCAAGACGGTTTTTATTCCTCTCTTCAGCCTTTTACTTCATTAACAGCAACTGAGTTTAAAACTAAAGTGCGTTTAGTTTTCCCCCGGAATTTTCTTTTTGCTTTGCAAAGAACTCCAAACAAGTCACGCTTTCCTTTTTCTGTAATTAAGGGTGCTGAGAAGTTTCAAGACTTTAAAGGTGCCTCCAGGGAAGCTGGGCAACCTGAAGAACATCCTGAGCCTTCAAATGGCAGAGAAACAAATGCTTGAGACAAATGAGGAGTCTTTGGTACAGTTGCAGGTATGAAAAGCAAGGAAGGGAAGAAATTCCCTTACCAGACTGCTCTCCGTGCCTGTGCTGTTGTGGAGGAGTGTCCAGTGATCGTTGTTGTCATCCACCTGTGCTACTGAGCTGTGTCTCTTTTTGGATGTTTTTCAGTGACTCAGTGAGTTCTGTAGGAAGGACTCACCATCTCTAGAGTAAATAATGTTCTGGTTTTGTGTCTGTTTTGTTTTAGGAAGAAGTAACTGAAGCAGAGCGATCAGCAGAGCGCATTGAGGAAAACGTACGGCAGCTGCAGGGCAAAATCCAGGCGCTCAAGAGTCAGTTAGAGCAGGATGAAAAAGAGGCCAGGAAGGTATTTCTCATAAATACTTGTGTACTCCTATGACCTAGAGGAATGGGCTGACTTCCAGAGCTGTCCAATACAAGCTGTTTCTTAGGCAGTGTCATTTAAGGAAGGCCTCATTTGCCTTTGGGAATGGATCTTCTTAATCTTTCCAACTTCAGTTGCAGAATTAAGAAATTTGGTTTCAGAAGTGGGATAATAACAGACAGGTTATTTTCCTACTTATATGCCTGATGTTTGAGGTTTTGGAGTGTTTTTTCTTTCTCTTCTTCCCTTTCTAGGTATTCCAGGAAAATGGCAGTGGAGCACTCCACCTCCCAGAACTCCCCAAGCACAGTTTGCAGGCACTCACTTTGCAGGTGAGTGTGGAATATATATTTATCTTTTCGGAGACGCTTTGGTTATGAGGAGGAAGGCAACAGAATGTGCTTTTATCCCTTAGCCTCTGCCAGAGGGGGCAGTTCTGAAAATTCAGAAAATTTGAATACATTTTCTTTTTCCCCCTTTTTTTTTTTTTTCTTTTCATTGAGAACTATCTGTTTATGTTTTAAAACCAGGACAAAACCCTAAAATCCCTCCTCATCCCTGGAAGCCTTCAAGGCCAGGTTGGATGGGGCTCTAAGCAACGTGGTCTAGTGGAACCTTGTGGAAGGTGTCCCTGCCCATGGCAGGGGGTTGGAACAAGATGAGCTTTAAGGTCCCTTCCACCCCAAACCATTCTGTGATCTTATGATTTAAAACATCACATGCCTTTTCCTAGAAACCCTATGGCCCTAGGGAACTTGTAATTTCTGAAATATATTTATGACTGCTGGAGAAGACTTGTTCTGTGGGTTTGAATCTTTTTTTTTTTTGTTTTAGCTGTGGCTGGGCTGCATGAAAGTGAAATTCCTGTTGCACTCGACAAAAGCTGTTTTTTTTATTTGTTGTCTATTCATTCTTTCCTTCTTTAGGAGGAAATTTTGAAAGTAAAGAACCAGAAGGGCCTTTTAAAGGATATGAATGCCATTCAGCAGTCAGCTGACTTGAAGAACTTGTTAACCCTCATTGAAAAGACCTATGAGAAGGTGGATTTGCTTTGAGAAGCTCACATAAGTGGAGTCTTCATGCTGAGCTTGGAAACTGCTTTCTTCCTAAAGGCCTTCCTGTTGTGACTGCTGAATTTCTGTTAAACCATTTTCTATTTGTATTGGCATATAAATCTGTAGATACATTCTGGGACTCAAGTGATTTAAGTCATCTGTCAAGGTTTTTTGTGTATTTTTTTGACTTGAGCTGACTTCTAATGGTGATAGATCCTCTTTTAGGAGAAGGGAAGGAAATGGATCCTGGGTTATTTGGGTGTTTTTACAGAATGGGGGAACTATTCCATTGTATTTGCACTTCTCTATCTATGTCTGTAAATCACTGAAGGCAGTGTCTTTTACCAAAGTAGCTTTTATTTGGGAGTTTAATCTTCACACCTGAAACAGGTAGTAAAAATAAGCTTATCTAATAGTCAGTTGTAAATCTCCTGTTCAACTTTCTTACTGTTTTTTAATAAAAAAAACCCTCAATGGCAGGAAATTGAATAATTTTTATCAAATGTACAAAATCTTTTTTACATTTTCATTACTTAATAAAAAACAGCATAAAACAACATAAAGTACTTTCTCAGGTCAAATTACCTGCTGGAAGTCAGCAGTGCTCTTTACACTGACTTGCCACATAAACTGTTGTTCTTCTGTTTACAAGTTGCTGGTACTCTTAATGAGGCAAGAGCCTAGTTCTTTCTCTTCTCCTGTGAGGGACTGAAAGCCTCTTTGTAGTTAGAATTGAGGAATATCTCAAGTTGGAAGGAACTCGTAAGGATCTCTGAGTCCCAGCTCTCTGCTCCTCCCAGGATTACCTAAACCACCTAGGATCAGGAAAACCAGACTAAGTACTTGCTTTATCCTGAATCACATGAAAAGGAATAGAATTATTTAGCAATATTTCTCAAATTTGTGATCTCTTGGCAAGGGGAGCATTTACTGATATAACCATTACCCCAAAATAATTTAATCCAGAGTATGGGTTAAAGATTTTCCCGCATGCCAGCAAAAGGCTGAGTAAAGATGTGTTCCTCTGCTTTCATTAAGGATGATTTACTTTATGGATTTTCAACTTCCTTAACCACATAGAGACCTTTTCCTTTTTAAAAATTTTTTATTTTGGAAAGCAAGTGTGGAGAAGGGCAGTGAGTAGGAGTCAGATACAGCTTCCACGCAAGGAAGTTGAAATAGCAGTAACTGAAGAATGAGATTCTGCACTACAGGCCTGGATAGTTACAGAGGCAAGCCATAATTAATTTAATTTTTTTTTCCCCAACACTGGGTGATTTATGGTAGGCTGGCTGTGCCTGTTGTTACTTTGTCATGCACGCATTAACAGGGCAACATGAACCAGGGAGCGTAAATCCAGACGTTTAGGAGGTGGTCTTAGCTTGACTTGATGGTGGATACTCTTGGACAGAGTTGCAGAATGATCAGGTTGTTGGTTTTGGTGAGATCTGAGGTTTCTCCCAGAAGGTTCACTATTGATCAGTGTGTGTGGAGCTGGGACCTTTTGTGATTGACCTGGGAGCATCTGAAACTTCAATTTCACAAACCTTGGCTTTAAGCAGGTAAGACATTTTTCTGTGTGTGTATTCTTTATTTACTGAGTTTATCCATTTGAAGAATACACAGGAAAATCTTAGTGAACCTCTGGATTCAGGTTAATTTGGCTTAAGGTTTTTCCTCAGAAGTGATCTACAGCAAGTACAGAACTCTGATCTCTTTGTAAATGGTAATGGCAGGAGTAGGGAGAAGAGCCAAGGGAAGGAGCTGTGCTGAGGCATTGGGGAACATCAGGATATCCAGCCCAGCTTCAACCCCATCTGACTGCCAAGGTCGAACAGCCCTTCTGTTCTGACGGCCTGAAGCTCTGAACATCCCACATTTATCTCCTACTACAACCTAAGCACAGCTTAGTGGTCCATGTGTCTTTTGGGAGAAACCTGGACTTGGGAGCGTTTTTTGGGATTTGCTTTCAACAAACACTCATTACCAAGTGAAAATGGCAGCAAGAATAAGAAAGCTGAGGGTCTCTATTGTTTAGCTGAGATTAGGTGATCAAACAGGTTAGTCAATGAGCCATCAATTAGTTCACACTTCTGGTCCATTTCTGCCCTTCCCCAGTAAATAAAAAAAAAAAGAACAGCACTTTGGTTTAGAAGTACTGAAAACCTTCATTGAAATATGGATTATTTTGATCAAAGAATTGAGAAGACTGATGTCATGGAAAAGTAATTTAAACATTTTCGAAACACAATGGGTGCTGACTAGAGCTCTAGGAACGTGCTACAGCACAAATTTTGTAGGGTTTGGGGATGATATTAAATGAAATGGCAGGGCTGAGGTCCAGGTCTGAGTTGGAAACTCCAGGTGGAGGGCAGAAGTTGAACCTCTGCAGGAGGCTGGTGAAGAAGAGGAAGAGCTCCGTTTTGGCAAGAGTCTCTCCGGCACAGATCCTCCGCCCTGGAACGAAATGCAGAACGACCACAAGAAAATCAGTGAGAGCTGCTTCTTCAATATTGGAAGAATAAAACCCTGTTATCAGCTCTTACTCTGAAAAAGGTCAGTGGGAATCCAGAACACTTGAATGTTTTATCCTAGGTATGAATAAAGAACACAGTAGAATTTAAAAGTCTGTTGGGTGCAAGTTATCAGGGAGGAATTTTGATCTTCAGAGGTGTCATACCAAAGCCAGCTGGTGATGGTTTTTTTTTTTCCTTTGTCTAAATGCTTGCATTTGGAGAGAAATATATGGAAATGTATTCTGAATTCCTTAACTCCAGTTTTCAATGAAATCTGAATTTTTTCTTCCTATTTTTGCTCTACTTGGCTCAATTTTTGCATCCCAGACCAGCTGGCTTAGTCTAGACTTTGTGTCTGTTTGTCTACTCATAGGCAATTTTTTATACTAAAATTTGTCAGCAAATTCCTTGAAGACTCACAAATGCTGACTAGTGCAGGACTGAGAAGGAAGGTGGGGGAGATATTCTATGGATATTCGAAAGTGCTGTAAATATAAGTATTTCTCAGTTCTGTCAAATCCAGCAGCTTGTGAGCTGCCTTATCCATAGCATGATGATTCAAGGCCAGAACTAACAAAAACCTGAACCAAAATGTGGTTTTAAATGTATGACAGGAAGTGGAAAATGAAGAGCTGTTGCATGGCTGTGATGTGAAATAAGCCCTCCAGGGAAAGCCCAGACCCGACACTCCCGGGATGTGCTTTCAGCTGGGACATCTAGACTTAAATCTGGAAAAGAAGGCCTGGGAACTGGACGTATCATAAGTTCTTCTACAAAAAAAAAAACCCAAAACCAAACAAAAAAACCCCAATAAACCAACCAAACAAAACAACAAACAAACAACAACAATAACACAACACCAAAAAAACCTACCAAGAAAAACCGAGCCAAAAATTACTGTGTACTGGATGCTGAGTATGACAAGAAAAAATCTTATTCAAAGATCATGCAAAATTGGAAATATACAAATGGGATCAATAAAAAAATGGAGAGTGTTGTGGATATGATAGATAAGTTAGCCAGAGAGTGATGTATGGGAACTTAAAAAGAACAATTACAGAGCCTGCAAAGCAGGAGAAATGCCAGAGAAGGAGCGGGGCTGGCATTTCCCATGCTTTGGCAAATGGTGCAGGTGTGTAAACTCAGGTGTGTGAATGTCACACTCTGGGGAAGCCTCAAAGGGCAAGTCCCTTCTGTCCTTTGATTTTACACAGAATTTGGGGGTTTATGTGGCAACTCCTCCTTGTTGTCACACTCTGTGAAATCTTGACCCAGCCAACATTATTTGTGACTTTTTAAAAGGTACATGGAAAAATGAAGCAGGAAATGCAGAGAAGCACCTGTGCTGTGTGTTTTGTGTAAATGTAAAAGAGAAAGCACCTGCTGAAAAAGGCATGAAAGCATCTTTCTTCACAAATTTCCCGTTGGCATCAAGGAAGTGCTCAGGGTAGAACATGTCTGGTTTCTCCCACTGCGACTGGTCTTTCAGGACTGAAGTCAGTAAAGGGATGATGTAGGTTCCCTGCGAAATGGGACAGAGGAATGAATCCCTGGACAAATTCAGAAAGAGGAAATGATAAAAGAAGCAATCTTGTAGGCATCTCACCTTGGGGATGAAATAGCCTTTGAGGGTGACATCTGCAGCAGTCTCATGAGGCAAATCCAGTGGCAGGATATTGGCAAACCTCTGAATTTCATGGATGACGGCATCTGCGTATGGCATCTGAGCTCGGTGCTCGATCCGCGGCGGGTTGGACCCTATCACTTGCTCTATCTCTTCTTGAACCTTTTCTGAAGAAAGAATCAGCTCTAAGATACAAGGACTCATTTGCCCAAGACACACTGTGCTTTACTAATGTAAAGTATAATAGATTGGGAAATCATAAATTCTCCAAAAATGTTATTTTTTTCCTTTCAGAAATAGTGGGAGGTGAACAGGACTATGGTGTTTGATCGATTCTTTACCAACAAGAAACCTAAAGACTGTTTTTAAAGACTGCCCTCTCTTCTGTCTAAAGATCCTTGTTCTGCCCATGGGTTATCTCAAAACCCCCATTTGACTCTGAACAACCCTGTACCATCAGCTGGAATGGAGATGCCAGGCAAAGGGCAATTCCCTGAACCTTCTCAGGTCCCTGAAGCCTCAGTACAGCTCATTTAACATCTGCACAGGCCTTTGGTTTATCAACAGTTTCTGAGGGGAACCTGGAACAATTTCATTGACCAACACAGGACAGCTCTTTTCTTACTAATTAATGAGATTTCCCTGAGCGAAGGGCCTGGCCTGTATGAACTCTGTGTTCTGCTCCTGGCTGACCAGTGTGACCCTCACTGGGTCTGAACCACAGGACACAGAGACAATAATTGGCTGGAAATCTCAGCTTTTTGTAACTTGGCCTATTAACAGATGTGTTGATCCTCCAGGTTCCTGTTTGGTCCATAATGCCCCGAGTGTAACAGTATCTACCGTAAAACCACTTACTCTGGATTTCAGGGTACTTCAGCATCAGCAGAATGCCCCAGTTTAGTGTGGTGGAAATGGTCTCAACACCAGCAGTAAACAAATTGCTCACCAAGCTTAGCAAGTTGCCATTGTGGAAATACCCACTGGTAGTGGATTTCTCCTGAAAAAAATAGTTGAGATAAATGGATGAAAACTTAAAACCTTTCCATGTGAAAATGCAATTTATGTACATAAACATTTGCTAAGAAATAAATCCTATATTTTTTAAAAGTGTGAAAGACAAGGAAGAGCTTTGGGCTTGTGCCTGGAGAAGAGTGCTGACATCTCTCTGTGTTTACTGCGGCCAGCTGCAAAGGGAGCTGCTTTCCCCACGGGGAAGGTAACCCTGACATATCAGAGACCTCAAATAAGAGTCTCAGTAAAGCCCAGGTAGTGATTTTGTTCTGTAATACATTATATTTTCAAAAGAGCCAGAAGGGCTGGGACCGCAGAGAGAGCAGTTAAAAAGATGCAGCCTTGGTAAATATATTGATACAGTCTGAAGAAAATAAATAAGGATAACTGTTTGCTGATTAAAAGAGGTTGGAACTTCAACAGCATGGAGTATCTGTTCAACTCTGCCACTTTGTTATAGGTGTTTTCTCAAAGACAGCTTCCCTAAAGAAATTTAGCTGTAATTGTAAGAACTGAAAGGAAATTGTAAATGTCTTCATAGAGCCATAAAATCTGGAATCAACGAGAAAGGATTCAGTTACCTCCTGCTGTTTAACCAGGAAAGCATCAATTAAACTTCTTAGGTCATTTTTGTCCAGGTTTTTGAGATGTTCTACAAAAGTAACTTGTACGTAATTATGGAATTCATCTCTGTTTCGGAGGAGAGGCTTGTTAGCCCTTAGGAGGAATCCAAGGTATGGGAAGATATTGTACATCTGCAAGAGTGGAAGTTATTAGAGAGACTTTATCAGCCAGAGCTCTGAAAACACTACAGAAACAAATTAGCAACATTTGGCCTATTTTGCAGATACAAAGTCAAAAACTTAAGATTAAGATTTTGTTCTATAGAACATGAAAAATTGACTGGATGAATTCATGGTAGAAAATTCACCAAGGACCACTGAATAGATGTAAAAATCTTGCCCCAAGTTACTATTTTTCAGGAGTAGTGTAGGTGGCAGGCTCAAACAGCTTCAAGTTGCCACCAGGGAGATGGAAATGTTGGCCAGCAACTTTTTTGATTGTTTTAGCCAGCTCTTCCACTAACATTTCTTTCTTTTTTTTTCAAAGCCTAGAGGAACATAAATCAATCCAATGTGTGGCAGCATTGCACGCAAGTATCAGGAGGCATTTTTTACTCATTAGCACTCTTCAAACTATATGTTAAATATGTTTTTGAGAGACTGGGGGTTTGATTATTGACTTCAGGATTCCCAGACTGTCTCTCGAGCTTTTTTTGTCCGAGGAAGTGCTTTGTAAACCTATTATCCCTCAAAGTCTCAGATTTTCCTGTTTAGTAAAAGAAATTGACTACTGGTATTGCTATTTTTCTGTGGCATCCAGTGGAGCAGCAACATAAACGTGTGAATCACTACCGTGACCAAAGGTTTCCCAGCAAGCCTCATGCTTTCATTGGTCAGATGGAGAAGTCTCACAAATCTGGAGTCTTTGTAGTCAAATCGTTTTCCAAGCAATATTGACACAATTATATTAGCAACTGCTGCGTTAATTATTTTGCTGGCATCGAAGGGCTTTCCTAGACAAGGAACAAGAGAATATATTGCATTGTGGCAAGAGATGTAATTTGTACATGTACATTTAGTATTAAATATTGCCATTTTTTGGCCGTGATTGACTGCTATTATTATTATCCAATGTCAGAATACCATACCAAGACAGGAAAATGCCAGAGGAGCCACATTTGTCCAACTGAAGTACATTTTGTGAAAAGGTCTGAACTTGAGAAGGCTCAAAAAGCCTTTGCATACTTGGACAAAACCTTAGAGGGTGGTGAGGCCCTGGCACAGGCTGCCCAGAGAAGCTGTGGCTGCCCCTGGATCTCTGGAAGTGTCCAAGGCCAGGCTGGGCAGGGCTTGGAGCATCCTGGTCTAGTGGAAGGTGTCCCTGGCCATGGGAAGGGGTTGGAATGAGATGGTATTTAAGGTCTCCTCCAACCCAAACCATTCTGTGATTCCACAGGTTTGAAGAATGAACAGTCCACCCACCTTCCTGTGAGGTGATGGTGTCTGCCAGGTGCCCGTACTCCTCCACGATGCGATCCTCAATGGCCTTTTTGCCCATCCCAAAGTCTCGTAAGGTTGTGAGGGTAAATCTTCTCATCACCTTCCAGTTTTCACCGTGAGCAAAAACAACCCCTGAGACCAAGAGAACATTTCAAGGTGGCAGAAGATTTTAAATAATTTTGTAGGCATAGGAGCTGTTTAGTAGCAGTCACTTTTAAAACAAGTTGAATTGCATCCAGATGAGGAAAAACACAACTGCACCTTAAGTATTTTCAATCCTCAGCAATTGGGTTATTACACAAGCAAAGGTTAAACTATTTAAGATTTATTTAATCAAATCTTAAGAAGAATATATACCCTAAAGGACACTTGTCACTGAAAGAAAGTGGGCATCGGAAATTCAAGTTCTGACCGCTGGTCACCATAGTCTGGAAGTGGAATTGAACGGAGATCTCTGATGACTGCAGGAAAAACTTAAGTAGGCACAAATGTCTTTAAAATTTAGATAAAGTTTTAAAACTTCCACTATCACTTTTTTTTACTGAAATTGTTACACCATTTAACTGATGACTTCAGCTATAGTTTTTTTTCAAATAAAAACCTAAAGTGAAAAGTAAGCTATAATGCAATAATATGATCAAAAGATACGGCTGTTAACATTTTCACAGAATTATTCCTGAATTTGTCCAAGGATCTTTGGAGATATAAATATGAAACTCTCATGCTAAATTAGAATGAAGTTTGGGTCTGAAATTCTTATTTTGAAACCCAACTCAGTAGACAGTATTTCCCTTTTAAAAATAAATCTCCAGTTCTCTATGTGTTACATGCTATCTATTGTCACATTCTGAATTTAAAAGCACCATTCACCACTTGAAATGATGAACAGTAGAATATTAATTTCAGAAAGGGCGATTCAATGATAAAACCAAAAAGACACAAGTCCAGAGCCATATCATGAAACCCAGAAATGCTTCTCTGGCACGGATGCCCAGTTCTAGATCCTGGAAGTGTGTCACTATCCATTATCTGTTGCTGTGGTTATTTTTAGAGTTATGGTTGTTTTGTTGCCACTGTCAGTAGTTTCAAAGTTGAGTAAATGTGCTGAAATCAATGAAATGTGTCCCTATTTCCAATGCTTTTTGTGATCCAAAGTGTTGTCCCAGCTCCTGCTTTGTCTATAGGAAAAAAAAAAAAGAGTAGGTCAAACTAATAAGGAAAAATAAGACCAACTTACCATTTCCTTTGGTCAAATCTTCAAAGACTGGGATTTTAGGTCTCTCTGCAAATGCATCTGCCTGGTTTACGAGAGCTTCCTTCACTGTCTCATACCCAGAAATCACTACAACTTTCCTGTGCCCCATCTGAACACTGAAGACTGGACCGTATATTTTGGACAGCTGTCAGGAGGAGAGAACAGAGATTTACAACTTTTACAGCTCACAAAGAAATTCATCACCCTTTCCAATGCTGCTTATTTTCCAGTCCTGCCTCTGGGTTACTAACATGTTAGATATTTTCCTGACTACAAGGAAAGACACTTGATTTAAATGATGGGAATGTGCCAGGCTTTGTGATGGATAATGACTAAATGGCACAGCTGGGAGAGGAGTCCACTCGTGCTAAACTGAGCAGAAGTGACAACAGCTGAAACCCCAAGTCAGCAAAGCATTGCACTGGCAGCTCTGTCTTCCCTCAGAAACCCTTCTAAATTCAATTTTTGACTCATGTCTTCACACTTATCCCTATGCTATTGTGGTTTTTTTTTGTTTACAGGCTAAACCTGTTCAAACCTCTGCTATCATTAATGTATAAAAGAAATTCAGTTTGTTTCTGGGCTAGGATTCAGAATTAGGTAAATTCAAACTTTTTATACATGACTACATCCAGCATGACTCTGTCTCAGAGACAATGTGGTACCTTTATAGCTGGTACAGGTAGATTTATTTATATGTAACTCAATGTTCCTGATTCTTCTGAGAACTGGAGGGGGTTTTCCTGACTGCTCTTATTTTCTAGTGGGTTTGCAGAGAGAAACAGAAGGCAACTATTTTTGGTATCAAGATGCAAAATGTTCAGCAAGTGGTAAGCAAGTACAGCCAGCTGAAATAACAGGAGGAGTGACCCATATCTGAATTATGCTCAAATCACAGAACCAACCTCCAGCATTAGAATGGAATCACTGAATTAGAGCAGCGACATGTTGGTTCGGTTGGCCTGAAAACAAATGGAACTTGCTTTTGTCAACATGATTGGCCTGTGTTGGAGAGCTACAGTGGTATTCCAGATATTGCATCTAAGCAGTCTTTTGATTTCTGGATGCAGCATCCATGCAGGTGCAAATATCCCTTTCAAAATCATCAGCAAGGAGGATGTGTAATTTTAGTGTCTAAGCAGCAAAAACACTAATGAAGGAGCAGGTTCATAGAATTCTTCTGGCTCAAAGTCGGCAAAGCCCTGCAATAAACTAGGTAAAGAAAGCACTAGAAGAAAACAGAAAGATTTATTATTTTGGCAAAGACTGGCCCTGGATATTAAGAGTATACAGTTGTATCTTCAGCTTTTGGGAAGAACAGAGGAAAGAGAGATGAGAATGTTGATAAATCAGTGACGGCAAGATGCTTCTGTCACAGCTCCAGGTGCATCAATCAGTGGAAGGCAGAGGGAGTTTGACCACATATCAAAATCATTCCTTATTCTCAAAATTACCACAAAAATAAGGTGGGCACTTGCTATTAATTTGAGAGTTGTTGAAGGCTGAAACCTGGATGCATGGAGAAAGTATTACAGTAAAAAAACCATACTGCATTCAACAGTTTCTGCTCAAATATCCATCTCCTGGTCCCTTGCTAAAGGCTCACCCACGGGTGCAATACATTGGGTGCAACAGGAGAAACTCTCCTATTGTCTTGGACTATGGGGCTCAGTGAGAGAACCAATAGAAAAGAAAATGAGTACCTGTAGATAAGTCCTGTAGGGTCTCTTCAAATCAAACAAAAGAAGGTTTCCAATTATAGGTAATGGTCTTGGTCCTGGAGGAAAATTCCGTCCTTGGTTGTTCCAGAAACCTGCTGCTTTCAAA
This sequence comes from Mohoua ochrocephala, assembly GCA_013398855.1. Taxonomy (NCBI): domain Eukaryota; kingdom Metazoa; phylum Chordata; class Aves; order Passeriformes; family Acanthizidae; genus Mohoua; species Mohoua ochrocephala. Next base: position 259,958 of record VZTA01013381.1, on the reverse strand, counting down.
ATGGATAGAAAAGCCAGGATCAGCACTAAAACAATGGAAGTGCTGCTATTCCAGAAACTTGCTGTTTTAAAAAAGGATAGAAGAGCCAGGATGAACACAAAACCAATGGAAGTGCTGCTGTTCCAGTCCATCTCTGTTCAGCCAAGTATTCGCCACAGAAGAGAAAAGAGAAAATGCGAACTCTGGATCTCTGTCCTCCTGCAAGAATTTCGCTTGAGAGACCCTTGTGTTAGTCCATAAACCTCTTTTCCAGTGAAGGGTATGTTTTACTTGCAGTTGGTGACTTGTTCTCTTCCACTGTGCTTCCTCATGAATCCTCAGTGTAGGGTACAGGGGCAGGTAAATGTTTGCTAACCAGTGTGTGACTGGGTGAGAGTGTGGGTCACTGGGCAAATGTGAAAGTCCAAGAACATGGATAACTGCAGGTCATCAACCTGACATTTGCTATAAAAGCCATAAATTCTGCACGCTGTCCAGGTTACTCATTAATCATGTTTTTGTCATTAGTACAGATGTCTTTGATACCCTTGAGAAATCAAAATTCCACTGCCCAAGGGAGTAGTGCACAGTGATTTAATTTTTATAAACTGTTTAGGGGTGGCATAACTTTGATTCCATTGAATTCAGTGGGAATTTCAAATCACAGAATCACGGAATGATTGAGGTTGGAGGGGACTCTGGAATTCATCTGATCCAGCTCCCTGCTCAAGGTGGGCCACCAAGAGCCAGTTGCCCTAGACTGTGCCCAGACAGGTTTTGAGTATCTCAAGGACCTAAACAATTATATGACCCTAAGGAGGGAGACTCCACAAACTCCTGGGCAACCTGTGCCAGTGTTTAGTTGCTCTCACAGTAAAAAAGTCTTTCCTGGTGTTCAGAGGGAACCTCCTGTGTTTCAGTGTGTACCCGTGGCCTCTGATCCTGGAACTGGGAACACACTGAGAAGAGTCTGGCTCTGACTTATTTGATCCTTCCCCCAGGTATTTATATTGATAAGATTCCCCTGAGCCTTCTCTCCTCTAGGCTAAACTCCCACCTCTCTGTGTTTCCTCATATAAGAGATGTTTCAGTCACTACAGCATCTGTGGCCCTTTGCTGGACTCTCTCCAGTCTGTCCACATCTCTTTGGTATTGGGCATCCCAGAACTGGACACAGCACAGGGCTGTGGCTGCGGAAAGAGGGCTGATGCACAGCCTGACTCAGGTGCCTCAGAGTTTAAGAGAGTGAACAGCAGAGGAGGAGGTGTTGAAAGAAGAAGCCAAGGGGAAGACTGGACAGAAAAGTTGAGTCACAGCCCACAGAACAGTGTTTGGAAGAGTTTTTTAGTAGAAATATAGAACACTGAACTGCATGTGGCCTTGAGGCCAGAACCTGAAGGTTGTGTGAGGTGAGGGGCCTCAAGGCTGAGCCCCTTGTCCTTCTCTCCCAAAAGTGTCAGGATCCCTGCAGAGACGTGACCAGAGGCAGAGGAGAGGAGGGAATGGGGGAATTCCCCAGGGAACTGGGGTGCAGAGACCTAGAGGAAAAGAGCCCTGGCCTATGGCTGGGATCCTGGGAGTGGGGCTCCAAGCCTGCTCTTGGACAGTGTTGCAGAGCAGAATGAGTTCAATGACATGAACAGTGTGGCTGACTTGATAAAGTTGGTCCAGCAGGAGCTATGATAAAAGCCATGAGAAAGATACGTGAGCAAAAACTACAGCAATCGGATCCTTCTGCACAGAACAGAACACCCTGCTGGAGATTGCAGAACATCCTGCAGCAAGATAAGCAAGTGCTCAAAAGCAAAAGTAACATTATAGCTTGCTATGTGTTAGTTAGCATGTAGACAGAACAAGTGGGAATTGTTCTGTGGGAGCTAAAACAGTATAAATATCTGTGCCTTTTTTCAATAAACGTCCTTGCATCATCGATGCTTGGTCCGTGTGTTTCAGTTGCCCTCAGGACGGGCTCACCCTGAGCCTGTTGCTGTCCCCAGGGGCTCTGAAGGAGGGACCAGGACATTTCACCTACCTGGAAGGTGCCCTGGGAAAGGTCCAGGGCCAGTGTCCAGCTGTGATCCAGATGGCCCGATTCTATTTCACCTTCCCAGAGTGGGTAGAAAGGCACTGAAACTGTTGAGTTTTCCACATATATCTGGAATTTAACTAATAGCAAGGAGCTGAGAGGAGGTTGAAAGGCAAACGTTTTGCAGGAGGCTTGAGATGAACAGGAAGCACTCTCCATTGGCAAGAGGAGACATATTTTTTTAACATACTTTGTGAAAAGGTTGATCCCAGTGAGAGAGAAAGAAGACATCCCCAAGAAATGTCAAACAAATACAGTTGGTCATCTGATCATTCACTTCACACATTTATTCAGCAACAGATTTGAACACAAATGTTAAGAGAAATATTGTAAGCAAATATTCAGCCAATGGCTTTCAAATACATTTTCTTTTCTGTAATGAATTACAAAGATACTGCTCTGACAGAGGTAGGACTGAAGAACTGTAAGACAGCCTTCAAAGCTACGGTCACCCACTGGTTTCTGAAAAGAACTGACAATAAGTTTGACCTTTGGTTAGTTTAAAGAAGACATCATTAAAGTTTTTATTCATTTTAAAAAAACAAACAAACCACAACACCTTATTTAAGCTTTTTTAATGTAAAAACAAGTCAAAGTGAGAACAAAGGTAAGACCGAAAGAGTATTGAGCAGTTATTGGAAGGGATGAAACATTGCCAGTCTTTATGAGAAAGAAAAGAAATGCTGATGATCATGAACCTCAAATTTAGAGTAGTTGTACTTTAACTTTTGTTCACATTTCAGTCCCATCCTCTAAGTTCATCCTCCACTCTGTGTCTTGTTTAACTCCTTACTTTCCTTTCTTGCCAGTGCAAGGCTTCCTCATGGAAGAACAAAAGACTTCTCAGTAAAATATTTTAAGCTTAAATCTTTTAAGTGTCCAGTCACATATTACACCGAAGTTGTAACTAATTACTAATGAAGCTCTGCTGATTCAAGGTATTCAAAACTTTGATTAATTGGGAAATAACCAACCAAAGAAAACACCCTAAGCCAGAGAGCTAAACACCACTGGCATTTGCAACGTGGAGTTGAGCAATTAGGGTAAAAAACCTTTGGAAAAACAAATTGTGCATTTCAAGGGCACAGTCACGTGGAAAAGAAAGTAACATATAAAGCTCTGATTAAACAAAAGGATTCATCTCCCTACTCTGTTTTTTGGGAGAACCTAAGGGACTGATTTCTCTGGGGTGAGGAATCTGCTGAAAAAGAAGTCAGGGGACAATAGTGGGTAGTTAGAGGATGAAGGTATGGATTACCATGGAAAGGTTATAAGGACAACTGCAGAACAAAACTGTATAGTTCATTTTTTCCCTTTTTGATTGAAAAAAAAAAAACCCTAAATGTAATTATTGAGATCATCATTCACCAGGGAAGGTTTGGGTTGGATGTTAGGAAAAAATTCTTCACTGGAAGAGTGGTTAAACATTGGAATAGGTTCCCAGGGAAGGAGGGAAATCACCATCCCTGGAAGTGTTCAAGAAGTGATTAGACACGGCACTTCTCGATGTGATTTACTGGCCATGGTGATAATCCATCCAAGGCTGGACTTGATGATCTTGGAAGTATTTTCCAACCTTAAGGATTCTAGAATTCTGAAAGATTTACTGACAGTGAGTTGTACTTCCTCACTCGGGTATTCCTCTGTGGTCAATGCTCAAAACTAGTGAAATTACCTCACCTCTTCAAGGTGAATGAAAGACCCTCTGAATCTCCAAGTAGGAATTTGAGGGGTGAAATTCATGTATTGAAGATAAGATTTTTACAGGCTGTCCACAGATGGAATCTTTTTCAAGTACTTCAACACTTTGTAAATTATGCACAAAATACTTCTAAAATCTTTACAAATGCGATATTTACATTGTTAAATGTCTCCTCAGTTTTTACAAAAATGAATGTGTGAAAGCTTTGAGAGGATAAAGGACGTCTCACAGACAACAAGGTAGAAGAGAGTCAGTCATTGCACATCTGCAAAAGAGCTTATCTGAACTAAAGTGTGATACAACAAAATGTATTTTTATTCATGGATAGAAATCCAACATATGTAGCAGTATACAGCGGGTATAGCATATGGGACATCCCTGCCTAGTATCTTTCTCAAGATTTTCAAGGAAAAATACATCAGCAGAACTGAAAATATATGTGCTATTTTATATGAGAGGAGTTTTCCCCTTAAGTCTGATAAGTAAGACTTGAAATAAGATCCTAATATAAAAAAAAGTCTTGAAAGTTCACCCACTTTGGCCTGTTCTTCGGAGACATCAGCAACAGCTTTCCGTGAATGAGGGATGGAGGCATCGTGTTCCTTCTGTTTGACTTCCACTTCCCATCCATTGTCTCTCAATGGATTATCCCATGCACGAGGGCACCTCATGGAGTTCCTTCGGCTACCTCCGTTTTTGTCTCTGAACTGATCGGCCACTGTCGTCACTGCTCCGATGAAGTTAATTTTCCTTAATTTAGCTTCAATTTTCTTATTCTTGCTTTCATTTCTTTTAGGACACGGGGACTTCAGAGTCAGTGACTCGCCTCAAGGAAGCCCTCTGCTGAGTCTTCTGTAGGTTGAACATAGTTTCTTTCCAATCATTTCCAAGCAATTCATGTTTTTCTGGAGCTGGCATTAGTTCAGGTTGTAGTTATTGACATTAACACTGCTACAATCCACTTATTACTGTTGAATAGAATAAGACCTATTATACAATCTCTTGGTTTTCATAGCTCCTACTCAGTTCCCTTATTGTGTCCTTGAAACTAACTAAATCTATGACAATAAATAAATAGATCTATGACAATAATGAGGTTTTTTTACCATTTCACTTTCTTCTCCCTTTCAATAAACATATTAATGATGAATCTTGATACTCATGTTGCCTCTCATGTTGCCTTATCAATCACTGTATTCTGTGCTTTGCCATGAGAATTATTTCAACGTTTTTCTTCCTGTCATAATCAAACTTCAAAACACAGCACATTTTCTCCTCCATTGGAAAACAGGACAACAGACTTTCTTAAAAAGTTAAGCTGGGATGCTCTGGTAAAAAGTTTGTTCGAATCCAAATAAAAAATATTAATTCATTTCTTCTTGGTTACCCCTATACAGCTGAAGGATGTAACTCAAAAGTCTTGCAGTTAAATATATTATCCTGTAATAACCTTGAAACCCAAAGTTCATTACAACAGCTGCATTGTTGTCAGTGACAACAAAAAATAAAATATAGATAATTTCAAAGAGGAGTTTTTGGTGCCTTTTTCTGATGAACAAATATCTTAGAAGGACCTAATTTATTCACCTGAGCTTGGCATAATGACTAAGTAATCTAAAATCAAGCTTGTTTGCTATTACAAAAATATAGCTATCTACAGCCCTTTCTTAAAAACCTGGTGTGCTTGGGACAACACTTGGATGTTGTTTCATTGTTTCTTAGCATTAAAAACGTAAAAGAACATCATTAGGAAAATATTGCAGATTAATCATTTTTCTACATGGCAGCTTCAAATCTGCTGTGCTCATCATGGTGGCTGGAGTGAATTTCGTGTACTGTCTCCTCCTCTGGAACCTGCCAGGAAAAACAAAGAAGAGTTCAGTTAAGGATATATAGATTTGCTTTTGCCGTAAAAGAAGGATAAAATGTTCTGAGAATGTAATTCTATTTGTACATATTATATGTCTGCTTATTAACATTGACACAGCCCGACATGAACTGTCAATTCTGGATACTGAGGGACGAACTCAGGATTTTCTTCATATAAGAAGGAATTTAACTCATTAAAAAAATGAATAAAATTTCCTTTTGGCATCGCATTTTATTTACAAGGAATGTATATCATATATGCTTCTTGCCTTGCCTTTTTGGGTTTGTCTTGGCATAAGGGATAAAATTAAGAATATGTCATCAGTCTCTGATAAGGAAGAGGATACCTGATACAGTGAGCGTATAAGAGAGAGATAAAGGCCTCCACTGTGATATCAATTTGTTGTCTCTATTTCTGCTTTTTGTTCAAGGTGAGTCCAATGAAAAAGGCATGATTACCTAAGAAGTCCAAAAAAGATCCTGAGGGTGGCCTCGATAAATTCACAGCCTGAGGTAGAGCAGCATTTTTGAATTTTGAAGAGGCAGATTTTCTGACTCACGTGTGCAAACCACAAAGCCCAGGAGAGCAGGGCTGCAGTGGCTGTGCATCCTCCAACACAATGAAAATGAAGTGAGGTTGTGTCTTACCTCCCAGTAAGCAGAGTCATCAAAGCAGTTCTGGTCAGATACTTGGCCCAAGAAGGGCAGCTTTAGAATAGCACCTGCAGGAAAACCAGCATCAGATGTCAAAAAAATGAAGAAAATGACCAAACAAATGTCCCTCAGATGTGCCCTGGGCAGCCAGCTAAGTTTTCTGATTCATTTCCTCATCTACAGAAATGCCCAACCATCCTGGGGCATCAGGTCATTCATTCTGAGAGGTGATGCAGATTTCTTCATATAAACATAAATAAGAGTTTGTTTGTAATTGACCAGATTTCAGACCAAAATTTTCTATTTCAGCCTGATTTTTTTGTTTGTTTGTTTGGAAGTATTCACAAACATGTTGAAACGTGTGACACCTCATCGAGTGTGTCTTTATCTCAAGCTACTTTCTGTTCAGAATTTTAAGTGTCTGAGTCTAGAGAAGAATTCCTCCAGAACAATGCCTTATTATTCCTATAAATGTAAAACTTGTTATCTTTGGGGCATGTATTCAGTAAGATATCTAGAATCACAGAATCATAGAAACATGTAGGTTGGAAAAGACCTCCAAGATAGTTAAGTCTAATCCTAGACCAAGCACCATCTTGCCAACCCAACCAGAGCACTGAGTGCCACATCCAGTCGTTCCTTAGACACCTCCAGGGATGGGGACTCCACCACCTCCCTGGGAAGCCCCTTCCAGTTCTTGACAACCCTTTCAGTGAAGAAATTCTTCCTGACGAACCTGAACTTCATTTGAAGACAAAAACATTGGAAAACTGCTTTTCCATATGTGAGTTTCTGCCATCGCACCATCACCCATTATTTCAATTTTGTATTATTCACATGAAATTGTTGATACATTTGAGTTCTCCATGGAGAAACCTCTAAATTCACACTGGTTTTTAGTCACCATATGCATCATACTGACCTGTCAGTGCTCCTCCCACCAGCGCAATTCCAAGTGTACTGCCCAGGGCAGCGGCCTGCATGCCAGGGGTAAGCAAGTGACCATTCCTGAAAAGGGCAGAAAACCAAACCGTTGCCTATCAAAAAACTGTTACACTTTGAGACTGATGATCAGCCTTACAGCATAGTACTTGCTGCATGCTGGACAAGGTGACTCATAGGAAAATATCCTGGAATCTTTAAGGTTGGAAAAGGTCTCCTAGATCACCGAGTCCAACAAATCCTGCCATTGCTGTCTACGAGACAGAACTCATGACTTTAATTTAGCTTTGTTTTAGGCTACAGATGAAAACAAATTCTTTGAGAAGGTTATTAATGTCCTGTAAGCCATTAGAGAATACTCCCTGTTGTCAAAAAGACCATCATTTCACCTTTTTGGAGTTTTATGAGATAGTGGAAAAAACTCATTTTGCTTTTTTTTTGGAAATCTTACAATTACCAGCAGTGTAATTGTAGAGTCATAATAAAGATTTTTCTATGTTTGAATGGTTCAGTGTGCTGTTTCTTTATGGTGTTTTAATTTATTTATTTTTATTTGAGCTTTTAATCTGCAACAAGCTTGTCATTTAAACACTGCATAAAAGGCAAGAGATCAAGAAGAATCCAAATTAAATGAAAATACAATGTCTGACATCAAATCAAAAATGCATTTCTGGAAAAAAAATCATAATTAGATCCAAAGAAGGTAGCAAATTAGGATAGACGTTCAAAAAATCAAAAAACTTCTTTCTCTCTTCTCTCTATAACTCACCTCCTTTCCTCTTTTACCGCAGTTACTATGATGCCAGCAATACCTCCCAGAATTCCAGGCAAACCATGTAAATTATGAACTCCACAAGTGTCTTGAATTTTCAGCTTGGATGCCAGCACAGGCTGAAATGAGGGGAAACACGAAGTTTATAGTGAGTTTATAGTCTTCCATGATCTCTAGATTGATGTGCAAAAGAAAGAGAAGAAGTACAAGAATCAAATCATCATTAAAAGTCACCATTACCTGGAGTTTACCGTAACTATCCTCCCTTTGTCACAAACCAAGGGAGCTCCAGGAAAGCCAAAGAGAAGTGAAAAATGAGAGCAGAGCTGAGTCCCCAATACTTACAGTCAGGAACTGGAACCCAAGGACAGAGACAATTCCAGCAATGACCCCAATGAACATGGCAGAAAAAGGGTGGATTGCCAGGTCAGCACAGGTACCCACTGCTACTCCTCCTGCCAGGGTGGCATTTTGAATGAGAACCTACAAAGGGGACACAGAGGAGGAGATGACACACAAGGAACAGAGGCTTGTTTTAGGGCTGAGTGCCTCTGAAGGCTCTCTTGCACATGCTGGGCTCAGACAAATGACTGCAGCTGCTGGAAAGAAGTCAGTGAAAACAGGGCTGGATTTGAGGGCAAGGAGATGGAAGGTTGTCAGCCTGGCAGCCCCAAGCTGGTTTGGTTTTGCCAGCTGTGCAGCTGCGCTGTGGGATTGCCAGGGAACGGGTCATTGCCTTGAGAGACCTATTTTGGTTCCTGTAATAAGGAAACTTAAGTAGGACCATCTTTGGAATAAGATCCAAAAGTCCACCTGAACACTGGACTAATGTCGCTACAGTCCAGCAGGTTCTGTGGACAAGAGAGAATCATCACAGAATCACTAAGGCTGGAAGAGACCTTTAAGATTAATAAGTCCAACCATCAAACCAGCACCACCACCACCACGTTCCCTGGACAGCCTACTGCACTGCTTTCCAGCCCTTTCTGTGAAGAAATTTCTCCTAATATCCAGTCTAAACCGGCCCTGATGCAGCTTGAGGCCATTTTCTCTCATCCTATCACTTATTATTTGAAGAAGAGACCAACCCCCACCTGGTTCCACCCTCCTCCCTCAGGGAGTTGTAGAGAGTGAGAAGATCCTTCCTGAGCCTCCCTTTCTCCAGACTGAGTGCCCCCAGCTCCCTCAGCCACTTCTCATCAGACTCTATAGCTTTTATAAATATAATAGCTCTAATTCTGGCCACAGTATAAGAAAAGGCTCCAGAGAGCCTGGACAGATAGATGGACTCTGGGATCTGCCTACTCATCCTTATTACAGAGGGTTGACTCGATTCAGCAGGGGTTATGATGTGATTCTTACCATACTGAATTTGCCTCTTTTATCCACCAAGCTGGAGAGGGCAAATGTTACGATGGTACAGGCAGCCAAGGAGCAATAAGTGTTGATAATGGCTGTTGCCTGGGCATCCGGGCCAGATGCAATGGCAGAGTTGAAACTGGGCCAAAAAAGCCAGAGGAACAGGGTACCTGGGTGAATAGAAGTCAAAACAAAGCAAAAGCTATTTAGTCACGAGGGTCAACACAACAAAGTGAGCTACAAGAAATGAGGGCGATGATTAACAAGAAACATGGAATAGCCAAAACTCTGGAAGAAATAATAGAATATGCAGAAGCTTTTCACACTGGCAGCTGGGATTTTGACGCATGGTCTCTGTCAAATCTTACTGGAAGGCTTTAATGACCCTTTGTCATTCCCCACTCACTGCCAGAGCTCACCACCACTCTGAAACCCCAGCCAGAATAGGAGGCATAGGCAACACAGCCCACATGCAAATCCCTTATCATCTATGAATACAACTGAAAGTTTTAGCTGGTGAATTGATCGATGAACAGTTGTCGTGGCCAGATAGAGATATGGTTTCCAACATTCATTACTGTGACAGGCACAGCTCAATCCTTTTAATTATGGCCAATTGCTTTGGAAATTTGCTGAAAAGCAGAAGATTTAACAGAGAGGAAGGCACCACTAATGCACAGTGAAAACACATCTTTAATTTGGTCTTTCCTTTCTTTGAACCAAGGAAAACCGGTGAAAATAGGTGTGCCACTGAAAACACGGTGCATGCATCAGTCTAAAAGGAATTTGCCTCCAGAAGTGTACTTAGGAAAATGGATGTAGCATAATAATAGGTAATCAGTAAAAAATAGAGATGGAAGAGGGATGAACAGCTGATCGGCACTCGATGTTACTTCACTTACCAATCATGGCAAACATGTCTGAGTGATAGGTGGATTCATCATTTTCATGTTTGTTTGTCAGACCAGGACGGTACAAGACGAAAGCTGCAGCCAAACCAAAATAAGCTCCAAATGCATGGATAGTCATCGAAGCTCCAACATCTGTGGCCTGTAATAGGGACCCAAAATAATGCCATAGATTTTTTACAGCATAAAGACAAAGGTCTGATGAACGAGAAGTCTGGAGGATTTAATGGTTTACTTTCTATAGTAGAACCTAGAGCATAGCGTATGCAAACTGGAAGTATTGCAAAGTGGAAGCATTTGTTATAAAGAGAAAATAGTGATTGCTAAATAGTTGTACCTCTAATACTTTGGTGACTAGATGTTCATTGCCTGCAAAGATGGTGATCTCCAGAAGTGTCAGGATCAGCATCTGAATGGGACTTGTTTTCCCCAGGAGTGCTCCAAATGAAATCAAAGCTGTTGCTGTACTGAAGTCTGCATTTATCATGCTGAAGTTAAGAAGAAGAAAAAAACCAAAACAAAACACATGAAAAAACAGAAAATTGGTTTAAAAGCTTTAATAGCCAATGTGCCCTTAAAATGATATCATTAAAATTATAGAGCTTTAGCTCTTCAGATACAAAATTATCAAGCTCATCTTTGTGGATAAAAATTAAATCAAAGCTTTCCAGATGGATCTTGTAGGGATCTTACCAGCTACTGAAGAGTGAGTGTAGAAGGTTTCCTTCCACTTATACCGTACATGTGCTTAGCTGGTTGAAATGATGGTGAAAAGGCAGATGAGAAGTGTATTGGGATGGGCAGGGATGTCATGGAATCACAGAATCATTGAGGTTGGAAAAGATCTCTAAAACCATTCAGCCCAACTGTTCAACCCTTGAGTCCCAGCACTGCCAAGTCCACCACTAAACCATGACCCTCAGTGCCATATCTGCACGTTCTTTTAAACACTTCCAGGGATGGTGACTCCACAGCTTCCCTGGGCAGCCTGTTCCAATGCCTGACCACCCTTTCTGTGAAGAGATTTTTCTTAATATCCAATCTAAACCTCCCCTGGTGTGATTTCCTCTTGTCCCTTCAGGCCATTTCTTCTTGTCCTGTTGCTTGTTCCTTGGGAGCAGAGCCCGACCCCCACCTGGCTGCACCCTCCTGTCAGGGAGTTGCAGAGAGTGAGAAGGTTTCCCTTGAGCCTCCTCTTCTCCAGGCTGAGCCCCCCCAGCTCCCTCAGCTGCTCCTCATCAGACTTGTGCTCCAGACCCTTCCCCAGCTCCATTGCCCTTCTCTGGACATGCTCCAGCCCCTCATTTTCCAGCCCTGACTGCCACCTAGGCTTCAAAGATGACAGCAAGGTCTTTGGTCAGTTGGTTTTTATAATCCTGGAAGCTTTGCACACCTTTCTGTCTCTGTGCATCATCTTTGCAAGAGCTGTCAGGCAGGACCAGTATTAATATGTTTTGGGGAATGGCAAAGGCAAATAAAACTACAAATTCATCAAAAACATGGAGCACAGAGAGGCACTAACCTGTGGGTCCCTCTATAAAAACCTGCCTCTAACCATTAGGGAGCTACTTATATTATTCCTGCTTTCCCCTCAGTAATGTTTGGATGCTGTTCCTTTCAAAATTGTCTACAAGTTGTCTCAAAAAACAGAAGTGCAGATGTGGAAAACTCTCTGACACCTTGGTAGAGGCAGGACAGGTGACTAGGATGGGCATTAAATGTGCTTAGAGACATTGCCCATGAGGTCTCTTATTCTGTGATTGGTGTTCAGACCATACTTTTCATGAGTATGATGCTCATGAAAATCATTCCTTGAGAAGTAAAAGAAAGCCGTGTGAGTGGACAGACATGCTGCTCCAGCCTTTCTTCTGTGACCCCATGTGTCATGGAAAGACAGATCCTTCCATGCCGGCTGGATGCAGGATGTGCGGTGCTACTGCTGGAGATCTTCCAGCTTCCACAGCTTCAGAGATTCAAAGCAATCTCTCTATAGGACCCACACCTCCCACACATAATGTAGCACCTCAAATTTCATCACAAACTTTGGATCCCCTGGCCCAGTGCATCAGGAGTGGCCCCCTCAGAGGCGAAGGGCAGAAGGATGTGGAGAGGTGGGCAATAAGGCTCAGTGAAATTTAGGTAAAGTCTGACCCCATAGATGTTGTGGTTTATGGCTTCTCCTGATATCTTTAGGGATGGAAATATCCAGTTTTGTAAATTCACATGTACCTTTCGATGTCAATAAAAATTTTCCTTCCTTTCATGTGCCAAAATCCTTGCATCAGAATTCCCCACTGGAGACCGAAGGCAGCAATGAGCATGTTGAAACCAACACTGCTGAATCCATATTTCTTCAGAAAGGTCATCAGGAAACCAAATCCAACAAATATCATCACATGGACATCCTGAAAGTCTGAAGGGAATACATATCTATGTAGTGACTGTGAAGAGTGACTGCGAAGGGTGAAAAGCTAGGGACAAAGGAGGAGTGAATAGAAAAGAGTTCCACACTCCACTCATGGATGTGATCCATTCTTCCCACTTCATGACCAGTCTACTAGCTGAAGACTGAGAGTCTGGAAAATACAAAACTTAATTACTGATTATTTTCCTTCCCACATTATTATGGAAAGAACACTGGCTCTCTATGCTCGCAAATTTAATGCGTCTGGCACTGACCTCTCTTTGTGAAGCTACCTGGAACATCCTCACAGCTTAATGTCCTTACAGAAAAGTTATGTTCCCCTTCCAATAAAGGTGGTCGGAGCCAGTGTGTTCTGGCTAACTCCAAAATTGCACATGGGATTTGTTTGGGTGAGTGCTGGGTGTCCCAGTACAGAGGAATGCTTGGGATCCCTAAAAATTACTGAACAAGACATTGATCTTTTTACATGAATAAAAGAAAAAGTAAGGTAAAGTTTAAATTTAAAACTGAATATGGTTAATCCGCATACACTTAGTCTTCATTCAAATATTTCGTTGTTTTTCAAAATATGAATTTTGTTAAAATACGGTTAGTTCTTTTTCTACTTTTGTAAGTTATTATTTTTAATTTTCTTTTTGATGCTTTTAATAAAAACTGAGTCTGTCACCATAACATGGATACTTGATATTTTAATTTTTTTTTTTTTTACTTTTAAACTTTATGTGATTTAATTGACTCTAAACCAGACAGGTTTGAGTCCAGTAATTGCAACTTTTTGTGTGATTTTACTGTTATTAAAAACGTCCAGTACAGAGACACCATCTAAAAAAAAAAAATTATTTCATTGCTCTTGCATGCCAATAAGTTGGAAAAACTTGAAGTTACAATTCCCATTTCTTGAAGCATTCCTCAGTTTTGCATTACCAGGCTTAGCCAAAAGAGGGCCCAGAAGCATAAGAAGTTACTGGAGATTCCTAAAAAACAGTTTTATATTTGCAGTGTCATCTTCCAGCCCCGACCTAGCACTGAAATATGCAGTAAAAGCCTTTTCGTTGCGTTTAAGAAACAGCTTCGTTAGTTGGCTTGGAATTAGATGATCAACTTTAGGGTCCCTTCCAACCCAGACCCTTCTAGGATTCTACAGAAATGCAAGTGGTTCACAAACATCTCCAACTTCTTTGTTTCCTCTTCAGGCTGGACATTTTAAAGCTCTCTGGACTTATTTACACAAATGATTAAATGTCCTGGTTAAAACTACGTTAATTCATGGGTGTCGAGGACAAATTCCTTCTAGTTTAGTGTGTAACTTGAACTGTAACTACCTCTTATGCATTATTTTAAAGAAGAGTAGGTCTGGAATGGCTTCAAATGATGAAGAAAACAGCAGGATTTGAACTGAACTGTTTCAATAACTAGTTGTTTTTGACAAAGCATAGCACTTCTATTCTGTGAGACAGGAAAATAAGGATTGGGAGAAACATGCCAGCGGATCCTGAACAAAGCCACTACCCAGAAGTCTGCAAGGCTGACCAAGACCAGCACATTAACCCCACTGCGAGGTGGTCAGTCTCAACACAAAGATGCTTGTGGCATACACTAAAACTGATTTTGCTTGGCCTAAAGTTGTAAACCAGAGAACTTTGAACGAGAGGGATGCGTAAGTTTTCCAAAGCCATGAGTCATGGATGCTCACAGGACAATGTACACAGGATGCCAATACTAAAGAAATCCTCTTGTAGTGCTCTAGGAGCCATCACACCCCTTTGTTCTCCCATGCCAGTGGCACGGCACACCTGAAATTGTCCATCCAATTTGCCACACCTGTACTTGCATCCACCAGAAATAGATGTAGTGCAAAGCTATGCTTTGGGAACGATCTCAGCTTAGCCCTCCTTACCTGAGAGCAAAGCTGTGCTGATCCTCCACTATTATTTTCATTTCTCTTCTGTTCAAAAGCACTGAAGCAGCTTGCTTTCATGGTGCTGAGGTGTCTAAGGCATACAAAATCAGGCCCTGCACTGCAGTCCTGAGAATATAAATTAACTCTTGGATGAAACAACCAAATCTCTGAGGTGGAGATGGGTTAACATCCTAAGGCATAGCATAGGAAGCAGTTTGAACCCATCACTTTGGGGACTCAGAGGAAGTCCTGGCTCAAGATATTTCCTAATACACCTATACAACCACAGCATTACATTTCTGCCAAGCCCTCAGGCAAGCTGTGCTTTTGTTTGCACTTTGTACAGGTAAATTTGGGAGTAAGGGGTCCTAAAAGTGAAAATACAGGTATTGTGAAATTCTGCTTTTATTCCCATTCTTCGTTGGGAATGACCTCTGTCAGGTCAGCATCTAAAAGTTCAGCATGACATCGGTGGCGTTTGCTTAATTTATGTCTCTGCTGGTAATCTGAGCAGCCTGGCCAAAAGAAATACATGTTCTTCTCTCCTAAAACACTGTTCCCACCTTAAGAGTAGTCCCTTATCCATGCTATGCCTAAAGCCCTGCCTGGGAGGAGGCCAAGGGGCTGGTTTGCATGAGCTCAAAGCATTCCAGAAGGTTGCTCACAGATCAATCACGCGGGCAGCTGAGGGACAAGTGTGCAGGAATGACACAGTCGTACACTGCCTGTGCAGGGAGACATGGGAGACAACAGGAAATTCCTCCAACACTTTTTAGACACTGCTGTTAGTGAAGAAATAAGCGTAGGTGGTCTCTAACTGGGTAGGTTACATTTAAAGACCCATCCTGTAGTATTAGTACAATCACCTGTGCTGTCAAGTTATTCATGTGGGTTTTGGCGTAACTTTTGCCTAGGCCAACAATCACCTCCTGGGTGACGAGTACTTCCCAATACACTGTCTAGATAGGGCCACCTAATTTAGAAACTTGGATAGTCCAATGCAATTGGGATAGTTCAATACAACACCAGCTAAGAGAGCTGGGTTTGTTCAGCCTGGAGAAGAGAAGGTTCTGGGGAGACCTTAAAGAACCTTCTAGTACTTAAAGGGGGCTTATAAAAAAGTGGGAGAGAGACTTCTTAAATGGGCAGATAATGATAGGACAAGAGGGAACGGTTTTAAATGAAAAGAGATTTAGATTGGATATTACGAAGAAATTCTTTGTTGTGGGGGTGCTGAGGCTCTGTCAGCCTGCTGAGGTTATCCAGAGAAACTGTGGCTGCCCCATCCCTGGAAGTCTTCAAGGCCAGTTTGGACATGACTTGGAGCATCCTGGTCTATTGGAAGGCATTTCTGCCCATGGCAGGGGTTTGGAAAGAGGTGACCTTTAAGGTCCCTTCCAACCCAAACTTTCCTTTGGCTCTAAGAACATCATTAACTTGGCCAAGCTGTGTCACAGAGAGCCTGGGCTCTGGCAGAGCCTAAGTTACCATATCTCAGGGATACTGCCACATCTCAGTGGAGTTAACCCAAACGTGTGTAATTAGTCCCTGATGTTCATCAGCTGACTTCCATCTGGAGCTGAATAATGCGCTACATTCACTGTTCTCCCACCCAGACAATGCTCTCTGTGAGAATACACCACACAAGACTACTCCAGCCTGAGATCACATTCCCCTGCAACAGCCACTGAAAGGACAGTTAGAAGGAGAGAAAAAGAGGGATGCATTCAAAATTACACAGGTGCTACCTACAGGCAGGGAATTCAGTACTCTATGATCCTCATCAAGCGCATTGCAGTCAGTGCTACAAGTCACTGAGGCCTCAGAGCCGAGAAAATGAGCAACAAACCTTCAGTACTGCCAGGAAAAAAACACAGTTTGCAGCTCTGCAAACTTTATTTTCTATTTATTCACAATAATCTTATTTTTGCATGAGGAGGAGGGGGTGAGAGAAGTGAGTAACTACTTCTCAGGCCAAAGGCTTTTTCTGTTCTTCACCAAGTATTTGCAGAGCAACAAATCAACAGAAACATTTTCAGGCTAAACCATTACTGCCTAATGGTGACACTGCTTTGGATGTAGCAGTGGGTTATCTGCCTTGTCACAAAAACTATGGCCCTTTTTGGAGTCTGGCTTCTACAGACATTTCATAACAATGATGCACATGCAGCTCAATTTCCATGTTCTCATAAGACAAATTTTCCAAACCTGGATAGTAGCAATGAAACATTCTATTCATTTTAATTATTTAATACAGTAATCAGGATAGAAGGTCTGGCAAGAAACACCCCCATCTGTCTCTGGAAAATGCTGGAATTTTTCAAAGCAATACATAGTTCTCCAAGTGTTAACCTGCTGTGCAAACACTAGAACTATTTCCCAGGCTCTTCTCTCCCAGAACAGTAAACTTCTCAGCAGTGAGGTACTTGCAGAATTTTATATGTGCTCAACTTGGATTTGTCTTTGAAGCCTGCTGCTTTCACACCTCAGAAAAATTTGTTTCCCCCAAAACACAATTTTCTTTTCCAGCTTTATCAGTAGGTCTCATAAGTTATTCAGAAATCTTGCTTAGGATCAGTTTAAAGAAATTACAGCTTCTATAAATCTTAGACAGAAATACTTACGTGGGTACAAATTCATAGCAGAAGAACTTTCATCATAATCCACAAATATCCCATACAAAACAATGATGATCACTTCGAGAAGAAGCGCCAGGATCGAGAACTTGAACCTCATGTTGGTGTCGATGTCTGGAGGCATTGCCGGAGAGCAGGTGGCTGTGAGAGCTTGATAATGGACGTTTGCCTTCAGAGGAGCTGACTAATTCTGTGGATCTGGGTGATATAGCAAAAAAAAAGAAACAGAGACGTGAACACACCGTCACACCCACTATGGGAGGGAAAAAGTACGGGTCAATATAGTGATTTCGATTTCCCAGGATACTTCTGTGTGTGAAATGCTGGCTTGCATGTGCTTTTTTTTTTCCAGTTTGTAAAACAAACCAGCTCGTTCAGCCGCAGTTGTACTTTTCACTGCCTTATATGTATTTTAAAAAGGAAATAGCCTTCAAGAAAATCTCATGCAGCCTGGTTTGCTGCACGTAGTAAAGAACAGTGACTCTCAATTGTGTTTCCTGCAGTCAACAATATTTTCAAGTTGTAGCTCTTCGTCCAAAAAGTAAATAATTTTGCATGGTTAATAAAACATGGAAAATCACCTTTCTTCATATAGGCTGTGAGAAGCAAAGAGAATCTCTTTCAGCAGCCTGAAGACGTACTTTTTTTATTTCACAGTGAAGTTCTCATTCCCAGAGCACAAGTTCTCATTGTAAACTCTTACTTAAAAGGGAAACGGTTGTACTTCTTTATATGTAAAAAGGTTATTCACAATTGTCAAAAAAGAAAGCTGTAATTACTAAAAAGAGGAATTTGAAGTAAACATCTCCATTTTTCATTTTGAATCCTTGCTTTTCTTTTACATTCTCCTTAGCTCAGACAATGAAAATAGGTCAGAGACCAAATCTACTACATGGTTTGAAAAGCTTAGTTTGTAAACTTTCTCACAAATGGGGGAGAAAATTAAATTTCACTTGGTTTACTGTTGGATGATCTCTTGATCTTGAGAGTCACGTTGCTTGTCAAAATTTGTCTTGAGTCCTCAAAGTTTTGAGGATAAAATATTGTATTGATGTCAGTAAATTCACCTCTCTTAATCCGGTAGTCAGAAAACAGGGCAAAATTGTATGGCAGGAGCTTTTATTTCATGAAAAATTGTATCTTTAAAAAGAGAGATGATATTTTAGTAATTGACTAATTGGTCATGAAGAAGTAGAGCCAGGGCACAGCAATAAAACTCTGTGTCAATTCTTGGGTGTAAAAATCACCTTAATATAGAGATGTTGGGAGATGATGCTAAATTGGGCTGCTGTCCTGTTGAGATACTGCTGGAAAACTGCTCCCATGCTATGAGATTGAAAAACTCATTTATTTTCTAAGATACTTCTATACTCTGGTGTACAGGGCAGTGCCATGACTTTTTCTCTGTTCCTAAGGCCAGCTTATAATTCTCTAATATAAAGATAGAGTTAGACCATTATCCAAACTAAGTTTAAAATTATTGCACCTTTTTCTCCTTGAAAAAGAGTCTGTGGATCTGGGAGGAAAACCAAAGTATTTAGCAAGAAAACACTCGTCTATCACATAATCAAGCCTGCAAGTGGCAAAGCTAAAATAAGCTCATGTGTATTTTTTTCCTTCGTAGCAACTGTATTTCATTTGAGCAGCTCAAAGAGAGGAAATAGAGCTTTGTTAAAAAGCTATCACTCATCCTTACTGCACCACAGGATGGAACACGCAGCCAGGTTTGATTGTGAGCTCCTACATTTGCTCAGGAGGTGATTAAAAAAGAACAAACTCACAAGCAAAGTTTGTTAGTTTTTTTACCCATAGCTCAGTCATGAATATCTCATGTATTCATTACATAAAGTTTTTCCTGGTGAAGATCTCACATGACATGTGTGCAATCCTTATTTTAAGATCTTTCAGGGGTGCAGAAAACTTTCCTTGCTGAAATCTTATCAGGAAAAGTGCCTTTTAATAGTGTTTAAAATTTAAAATGGCCCAAGTCCATTCAGTCGGGACTTTCTCTACAGTTATTATTTTTTATCTTAAATCTCATGCTGGTACATACACACATAGAGACACACAATCTGTATTGGGAGAGTATTCATCCATGCCTTTTTCCTTTTTCCTTGGCCAGGAAGAACAATTTAGCTGTTTTCCCAGTGAGGTGAACTAATGCCCAGCAGCCACAGAATGATCCCTAGACGTGTACAGGTGATTTACATACAAATAGGGATGCTGAAGAAATTATATTCCAATATTTATGCACTCTAATATTCATTCTTCTAAATAAATGAAGCATTTCTGTCTCACCACTAACAAGGCTGAGTCTGTCACAAACTAACTCCAGATATTGCCAACTTTAAGCTAAAAGGACTGACAACGCAAGCTGCCAGGGAGAAGATGCTTTATCCAAGGGGTGGAGCTGGACTATTTTGGTCACTGGACTTTTTGGGAAAAGCCAGTTTAGCCTGACTCACTGCCTCAGTTTTTGCTTGTGGAGATGGTCTTTGACTTGTGTCATATTTGGATCTGGGCACTGCTTCAGGAAATGGCAGCTGCTCTGGATACTCTCCTCGACCCTCTCCAAGGGAAGAACAGTGAATAGCCATCCCCTGGGTACACACATACCCAGCCATACCATCTGTGGAGAGTACGGAATGTTCACCCTGTTAAATCATGAAAACAAGGTCCGGATCTTTCAGCCCTACATCACAGTGGAAACTTTGGAGAAAATCAGAAGGTCCTGCATTTCCCTCTGATATATTTCCCAATAGAAGCAACTGCTGTGTCAATGGCTGTCTGTCATTCCCATTATTTTCCTGATTGCCTTGTTTCTGACACAGGCTTTCCGGGTGATGGGGAACAGCCACTTCCAACACCTCGTTTCAAAGGCCAGCAGCCTTTATGTGTCCATCCAGCTGCTGCCTAGGACAATCAAAATGCACACATCTTGAACTGCTGCTCTTTAGGAAATTCCCTCAAGGTCTCCTTATTATCTTCTTCCCAGTCCTGGTGGCTATAAATGCCATAGAAGGAGTGAAGGTGTTCTTTGATAAATATTGTTGCACACCTGGATCTATTAAGTAACTTTAGGCATTTGTCATTTAAGTAGCTGTTGGATTTTTTTATCCAGCTTTCCATCTAAAGAGGACATGGGTGACATATCACAAACTTTATGCAAATAAATGTGAACAGTTATGGCAGAGTTTCAAGCTTCCAGAAGGATAAAAAGTAAGAAATAAAGGAGTTGTTTGAGCAGCATCTTACCTAAAGAATGAGAAAGAATGTGCGTTTAATAATCTTACAGAATGCCCTCAAGCATCATTAGGAGTGGCATTCAACTGACCAGACAATCTCTGTGCATTTCTGTGCCTGATCTAACCTGCAATGCTGTCCTTTTAAATCAAAGACTCGTGGAGTTGTTAAAGCTGGAAAAGACCTCTGAGATCATGAAGTCCAACCACTAACCCAACACTACCAGGTTCACCACTGAATTATGTCCTTCAGCACCACATCTACATATTTTTTCTATTTCTTTTCCAGAAGAAATAGAAACTTCCCAGAGCAATTGTTTTCATGTTAAAGTTACCTAAAATACCTGGCTGAATAAGCCAGGTGAATGGAAGTGCCCTTTTTGGTCATGTTTGTTGGCTGACACAGGTTCAAATCAGGTTCAGGATGTCTCCCAGAAGAGGCTGATATTATTTAAGACTCTGAGTTCACTGAATTCTGAGCTACGAAGGTCCCTCAGTCAATGTTTACAGAGCATGACTCGGGTGCACACCAATCTTCCATTTACTTCCTGGTGTGTGCTCTTCTTGTGGACACAGCTACGGAGACCAGAGGGGTGGGATAAGGTGCATCTTGTCTCCACACTGGGACAGAAATATTTCTTAGATCTCCTGAACTTTGAGATAAGTTTTTTTGAGAACATCGACATTGATCCCATTTCTGTGGTGTCACGGTAGAAGCATTTTTTTCATTAAACATTAACTTCAATTCTTCGAGTCAGCAGACCCCTAAGTCTCCTCAAGTCGAAAGCTCAGCCAAGTAAATGGAGTTTGTCCATGCAGTCCTTAAATAGCCTTCTTCACCTTAAAGAGGGAAGTAACAGTGAGTAGATTTTCCCACTCCTTAGATAGCAACAATAAGATCACAGAATGGGTCAGGCTGGAAGGAACCACAGTGGGTCATCTGGTGCCACCTTCCTGCTCAGGCAGGGTCATCCCAGAGCACACAGCACAGGACTGTGTCCAGACAGCTCTGGAATATCTCCAGTGAGGGAGACTCCACACCCTCTCTGGGCAACCAAGTTCAGTGCTTGGTCACTGCACAGGAAAGTTCTTCCTCATGTCCAGGTGGAACTTCCTGGGCATCAGTTCCTGCCCATTGTCTCTTTGTCTTGACTGGATCCAAATCACCCCCACCAGCCTCTCAGCTGATCTCTTGTAAATGTGGGTTGATATCGTAGTGTCTCTTGCTAAAATAAATGTGTTTTATTTTTCCATTTGAAATCTCACAGACTTTGTTCTCTAAGACCTTGCTTGATTACTAAACAGTATTTGTAATCTTTCCAGTACACAAAGAACATCAATAGAAGGTAACACTGGAAGGAATTAGCTTATTTTCTTTCCTCTAAACAGAATAGGCTCAATAATTACATCCAGCTGGGCTGTGTTCAGCTAAAGCATGACTTGTTGAAGAGGAGCATGTTTCACTTAAAAACATCACTCTTTCATTTCTGCTTTTATTGCATGAGTGTTGCAAAGCAGGGGTTAAATGCTGAAATAGAGACTTTTGGTTGAGGTGTATCCCAAAGTTGCAGGAAAGCTGTGTACTAGAGATAACAGGGTTCTTGTCCCTTCCACAAGGGCCAGTGGGCCTGTCTGAACTGCTGTTGTGATAAAGAGGACCTACCTCAGCTAAGATGGATGCTTTGTGTGCACCTAAAAGAAGTAGTAACAATTGCATGCCTATGTTTAAGTCTCAGATGGTGTGAGTGATGAATCGTGTATGTTTATCGACTTTTGTTAATCCGTTTCCCTTGCTCCCCATCCGTTCCCTGTACTTACTTGTACCTGGGCTGTTCCTGCCTGCCTTAAATCACTTACAGAGTCTGGTTCTAAAGGCAATCAGGTCTTAAGCTTCTGAAAAAGCACAAGGAGACGATTCCAGACGCAGAAGTGAACCATCTCAGTTGTTTTTCCTTACAGAGGATTGGCTGCCTCTAGGTTTCAAAATCCACTCTATAGCTGTGAGTACACCTGGATTTGTGTTCGTTCTTTACATCATGCCAGAAGAGCACTGGGAAAGGGCACTTGTAAAGGAAGTTGAAGAGAATTGCGTTGAGTCTTGGATACCAGGAAGAAATTCTTCACTGTGAAGGTGCTGAGGCCCTGGCACAGGTTCCCCAGAGAAGCTGTGGCTGCTCCATCCCTGGAAGTGTCCAAGGCCAGGTTGGATGGGGCTTGGAGCAACCTGGGATAGTGGAAGGTGTCCCTGCCCATGGCAGGAGGGTTGGAAATGGGTGTTATTTCAGGTCCTTCCCAATCCAAACCATTCTGTGATTCTACGATTCCATAAGTCTTTTGTTCCTCACTGACCTTTCATGAAGCATTCCTCACATAAATCAGCAGACACAAGCACAGGTCAGTCCGAGCAATCCCAGAAAACCTCCTGCTAAGTGTGGCCCTTCCATTATTGTTTATATGAACATCAGCCTGGGGAGGCTGAGCTGTGATGTTCTTAGTGGCACAGCATCAGGGTGTGGTTTAGTGGTAGCACAAATTAGTTGGTCTGACCCACACGAGGATTTGTCAAGCCAGAGAGACATTAAATATCAAATTTCTGTGAGTCAGTGAGTGCTGTAAACTCTGAGCCACACCACAAGTTAAACCCCAACACAGAGTGTGTGTTTTGTACATTTGTTCACACTGACCCACAAGTTCTAATAATTTTGACCTTGGCACAAATTGCAAATGTGGGCAGAACAATTAGTACATAACAAATTCCTATAAGAAACTCCCATATTGTTTGTTTTTCCTGTGTACAACTAACATGTCCTCCAGATGGTTGAGTATTAGGCAAGTGGGGACTTCTTTGTTTGCAGCTTGGATGCTGACCTGATGGAAGACATGATTTGCGACCTTCATAAATAATTTGCATGACTGTTTTTTGTTGTCAGGAAGTAGGTGCTAAATCACTGAATATCCCGAAGTAGTCCTGTGCTATTGAACTGACAAGATGAATTTATTATTTCCTCACAATGGGCCAAGGACAAATTCAATGAGCAACTACAACTCAACTGACTATCTGAAATACAACACCCCTTCCGGGACAAGCCAACACTGGAGGTACTACAATGAATTGGGAGCAAATAAATATTAGTATGGAAGGAAAAATTACCTCAGTGGAAAAATCCAGTCTCTGAAATGTTCATACCAAGCTGTGAAAAGTACAAGCTTTTGTGCCATAGCTCATTAGATGCCACATTCTCCTTAGCTACTTCCTATTTACCTTTAAAGCATGCATAGAGTATTAAATAACTCATATAGGGCTGGATAAAAATCTTTATACTGGTTTGTTCAACTGATCTATCTAGATCTGCAATGACTCGGTGCAAGGCTACTGGAATAACTTCAGATCCAAAGATTTAAGCTTGATTTTTGACATATTATGGCCAATATTATGTCAAAACGGTCTGGATTGGTTTTATGTTTCAAATCCACCCATCCTTATGTTTATTGATTACAGAAAGGACGATCCAAGGCTTATCCTGGAGGCAGGGCAAAAAGCAAGACTAGAGACAGACTGAGCCAAAACGGTGCTGCTGGGCCATGGGCAGGTGGTGGGAGAAGCTTCCAGGGAGGCTAAAACCTCCTCAATGCTCATTATTAAGTACTAGGCTTGGATGATTGTTGATATTTCTGGTTATTTTTGCCTGCCCAGCAAGCTTTCCACATCTCTGGATGGCTTCTCCCTTGTCACAAGGTTTGTCTCCCTGCCTTCACACTCAACAATTTGTTTTCGTTTCACCTTTCCCCTCCAGGTTCTTTACACTTTTCTTTTCCATTGCCTTTTCTCTCCTTCCCCATTTATAACCCGATTTTCTCATGAGCACTGAATCACTGCTATCTGTGGAAGAAGCATGATCGCTGCTTCCAACACCCAACTTATTGTGGCTGACATTTTTTACCTCTTCAATCACCCAGCATTTGTCTCTTCAGGAGCATGGAATTTTTAGGTCATTGAGGGCCTTTCCTGCAATTGTAGTTAGGTTATCACATCATACCTTCAATAAATATTTTGCCCTCTGTAAATCTTTATGTCCTTCTTCATTCAGTTGGAAGGCTGCTGCTGACCTTTCCGGTTTTAGGGTTTAGAAACTGATTTTTCTTCCACTAAATTTCTTATTACTGTATATATATCTTGGTGTTGTGCTGAAAATAAAGAATAAAATGCGTGATTTTGAGAAAAATCTCCTGCCATAAGAAATAGTGACATCTGCACAGGACCCTCTCCTAAAAACAAGCATCAGCTTAAGAGTGTCTTTCAAAAAATCAGGAGACATTTTCTGATACATTGTTGGGTGAGGGTGGAAAATCACCTTCGTCATCTGACCAGAGCTGCACAGCCACATTTGCATAAGAGGTGAATCCATTCTTGCTTTGAATTTACAGAAATTGTGTAATTTCTGTGCCTCAGAAGCAGCAGTGCTTAGAAACTGTCCCTGACTCCTCAGTGTTTCAGCCCTGTGCAAAAATCACAAGGAGTGCAGTTCAATTTTTGCCAAAATAAACCTCTTTTGATCCCTTAGCAATCACTTTGTGGGAAACTTATCATATGTGCCTGCACAAAGAATGCTGTATATCACTAAATAAAAATAACATGTTTAATATATGCTTCATTTGTTATCTTTGGTGTAGTTTTCTGGAATTTGTTTACATTGGGAAAAGACGTTTTTGAAGAAGATAGGTGAAAGGTTTTGCATGCCCAAAAAAACCCCTGGTGGTTTAAAGTCAAAGAATGAAATAAAAAATCTTGTGGTTCATTCAACAAAATAAATAAAACTCATAATTTGATTTTTGTGTGGCATCCTGGGCTTTCCTCCTTTGCTTCCACCACTTCATGGGAGCAGTGGAGGAAGAGAAGAAAGTAGAGGAGTGTTAATGGTGCAAAACAACAAGCAAAAAATATCATTTGATTTGAAATGGTGATTTCTGTGCAGAAAAACCCCAGGAATCTGCTGAAAATTATTTTAGAGAGTGATTTCCAGTTACACATGTGCTGAGCCCTGGGCCCTCCCTCAGTGGCTAAATGAATAGTTAACACAGGCCTTTTCCATGCCAATTTGCTACCTCAACTTTCCCTAAAATTTACCTTTTTCCAGAGTTGTTATTGATGCTGGTGTCAGAGTATCTGTTGGTCCCAGGGAGCAGTCTGAGGGGGCATTTCACAGACCCTGGGGCAGAGGGCTGGGCCCAGTGACCAGCCCGTGAACCCTCAGATGTCACCCGTGGGTCGGGAGGGAGTGTCACGTCCTGGCTTGTATCTCCCGGTGCCCCCCGTCCGCTTGGACTTGTGGTTAAACTGAGATATAATTATGCTGGAGGTGTGGCTATCAAATGTGATATTATAATTTACAGGACCTAGTGCTCTGTGGGCTCTTTCTCAGCATTCACTAATTAATCTTCCTTGCCCTGACTGTGCGGGTTTATCTCCGCCTTGCAGTTGCTGAGGCTGAAGCTCGCAGGTCAAATGTCTTGCTCGGGGGTTAAAAGTCTTGCTCACAGCCCAGAGCAGAGACAGGAGCTGTCAAAAAAGTTCTTAATCAGAAAGTCCATCTCCTGTTTTTCACAGTTTAACCATGGCCCTTACATTTAGAGGAATCCCATTTTTGGCAGCTTGCCCCAGAAAGATGGGAGCAGCCCAGGGGTGGGGAACATCCTCGTCCTGTCCCTGTCCTTCTGATGGCCCTTTTCTGCTTGGGCTTGCTCAAACATCTTGCCATGATTTTATTTTATGGGAATAAATTGGATATTCCGACAGCACAAATTTCTAATGGCATGTGAAGGTTTCCAACCCTTGCTTTCTGTTTAGGATGAGGACTTGAGGAAGTAGCCTCAAGTTGTGCCAGGGAAGATTTAGACTGGGTATTAGGGAAAATTTCTTCGTGGAAGGAGTTGTCAAACATTGGAACGGGCTGCCCTGGGAAGTCGTGAAGTCACCAACCCAGGAGGTGTTTAAAAGGCATGTGGGAGTGGCACTCGAGGTCACGGTTTAGTGGTGAAGGTCTTTTCCGACCTTAATGATTCTGTAATTTCACCTTAACCTGTTGTTATTGTAGATGAGATGTGTTGAGAACAAGAGTGAGGCAAGTTTTGTGGAAGATTTGTTCTCACATAGCAATAGATGGAGAAAAACAGAGGAGACACAGGCCCATGACTGCAAGGCATTGAGATACTGAAAGTGATGACCTTCCCTTTGGTTTAGCTCAGTGGTTAAATTTGGTAATGAAACTGCTGCCATTGGTGGATTTTAAATATCAAAAATATTCTTTCTTCAGAAGCTGTCAGACTGTTAAGTTACTTCATAACCTTTGTTCAAATATGTGTTTAAGGCCCTTGTCATGTGAGTTAACAACTGAAGAGCTCTTACACCCCTCTCCACAGATAAGGCTTAGACTTGTACTGTAGTAGTTGCTCTTATCATCTCTCAGCATATGTGCTTCTCGTGAACCAGAATAGAAATTGTAAGAAATTCCTGGTGTTTTTTGCTTCTTGCCTGGACTAACACCTAAAAGGTAGCACAATTCAGCACAAATCAAACAGCATTTCCTAGTACCAAAAAGGAAAGCGCTGTCAAGACAGCAGTATGAAAAGTAACTTTGTGAAAATAGAGGCAAAGAACGGAGAGAAATGTCATTTGACAGGCTGGATCTCAGCAAATGCCATATTGCTTTTTACCCCATCTGTGTGTGATAAACCCATACTCAGCAGCATCTCAGCTTTCCCAGGGACATGAACACCAAAGTGGAATATCCCAAGCACTCCTTGATGTCAGCTCTGAGAAACAAGAACGCCCAGGCAGCATTTCATCTCACCTCCCATTTATTCTATTC
Source organism: Mohoua ochrocephala (assembly GCA_013398855.1). Lineage (NCBI taxonomy): Eukaryota > Metazoa > Chordata > Aves > Passeriformes > Acanthizidae > Mohoua > Mohoua ochrocephala. Next base: position 232,618 of record VZTA01013381.1, on the reverse strand, counting down.
CACATCAGCAGGGAAGCAGAATCTTTTGAAATCTCCTACAAAAGCACGAAGGTTGTGCCTGGATACCCTGCAGCAACCCAGCAGGGTGCCTGGTGCTCCAGGGTGGCACTTCGAGTTGTGGGAAATCCCTTCCAGCTCCTGCTGCCACCGTGCTCAAACACTGCACCTGAATATCCAGAGCATGAAAGTTGGCTCTCTGGGGAAGGCCCTGTCTCAGAAGTCTCTGATAATAAAGCAATTCCTTGTTAAATATTCATTGGCCCAGATAAAGGAGGAAGAAAGAGAAAAAACTTGGAAAATAACCCAGAAAACACCTGAGAGTTTTGCCAAAATTATGCATCCTCCCATAATTGAGTTGGGGTTTTATAGAATAGTGTTTTCTGAGGAAAACACAGGTTTCTTAGGAAATTTTCACCAGCTTTAGTTTGAATTACATCTTCTACAGATCATAGAATCGCAGTTTGAGTTGGAAAGGAGCTGAAAGATCATCTCGTTCTACTCCTGCCATGGGCAGGGACACCTTCTACTAGACCAGCTTGCTCCAAGCCCCATCCAACCTGGCCTTGAACACTTCCAGAGATGGGGCAGCCACAGCTTCTCTGGGGAACCTGTGCCAGGGCCTCACCACCCTCAGAGCGAAGAATTTCTTCTTAATATCCAATCTAACCCTGCCCTCTCTCAGTTTGAAGCCATTCCCCCTCGTCCTGTTATTTCATGCCGTTGTAAAAAGTCCCTCTCCAGCTTCCTTGGAACCCTGCACAGTGGCAGTGGTCATGAAGGTGAAACTGAGCTTCAGGCAGGTGGAAAATCAAGGCTACCAGAATTAGTAATTGATATCCTGGAAAGCATTAATTTCCCTAATTTGAAGCTCTCAATTGCTTTAATATGATGGTGATAGGACTAACAGAAACAGGATGAAACAATAGAGGGGAGGAAACCACTGACGTACAATTTCTATTTATAGTGATTATTTATTGAGCCAATATTAGCTAAGAAATTATGTGCAAAAAAGTGTTAAAATCAGACCAGACTAAGCCCAGAACTTTAATATCTAATAAAGGGAGATATCCTTTATACAGGTAGAAAAATGAAAAAGCAATGCAGGTTCATGTCTGGGTATGGCTCACCCTCTTGTGTCTTTACCTAGAACTGCAGTCTTGTGGGGAAAATGATTTTTACCGGCCTAAAATAGGAAGGGAAGGTGGTAACTGGATTCTGCCCTGCTCCAGACTGATTTATGTGATTCAAGGGCTATGGAAAACCAGGACTCTTTGAAGAGCAGATGGAGGTCTGGTGGGACACCCCAATATGGTGCAAGGTTAGCAGGAAAGAGTTATAAAGTTATATGAATAAAGTTATAATTTATCACCTGCATGCACAGATGTAGCAGAATCTTTGTGATTAGGTCAGAGGAAAATTGCAGATTCAACGTGTGCCTCTTACTTTGCCTGTACAAAAATTGCATCCCTTTTTGCTTTGTATTTCTTTTCCTTTCTCATCCACACTCACATGAAGTATAAAAGAACCTCAAAATATCCATAAGGAATTTTCCAAATTAAAAGAAAAAACAACACTCCTTGATTTATAAATAACTTTAATTAAAAGCTCTGTGTAGTGGTGGTAAATCATGTGTTTATTGAGCAGGAAGACATTCCATTGACAATCAACAAAAAGTTAACAGGAGAAAGTTTAGTGGCATTTAACAAACTATGCAAAAAACCTGAAATGTTTTTAAAGTGGGCTTGCAATAAAAAGAACTAAACCAGTGACAGATCCACTGCAAGGAAACCCACAAAGTAACACGTTAATATCTTAAGTATGATTTCTACAAAACCTAAAATAACATCAGAGGTTATTTTGAGCTACTAGTCTAATTTAGGACTGAAGTAAGGGTCAGATTTCAGATAAAATTGTTACCTATAGGTCAATCTGAGCAGATGCACTTTAGTGAATACACTTTACAGTGAGTTCTACTCCTTTCTTATAATCTCACAGCAGCTGTAATGACACCCAGCAGGACTTCAGATGATTTGAGTGGTGCATTTGCAGCTTGCAGGACACTTCTTCTTCACCAGTGAGTGGCTACAGCCAAACAACGTTTTCAGATTTTTGCAGTTTCCAAGGAGGTCTTGATACTTGCAAGGGTTGGCTAAAATAAAAGAGAGGGAAACAAAGCCAAAATATTATTCGAAAACCAAGCCCTGGTTTGATACTTCTGCATTTTCCAGAAATTCCAGTTGTTCATGTCTACATAAACTTTGTACTTTTGCTCTGCTGTTAAAATGGCTTGAACATTATAGAATGTTTTTTTTTTAAGGAGAATAGAGTGACTTACTGCAAAGTCCTTTGTCACAGTGGCCAGGACAGTCAGCACACTTTGGTCCATTTCTGTAAGGCATAGCTATTTGCATCGGGTTATTTCCTCTGAATTTTGAAAGAATTACAAGAGAAAACAAGATCAAGATGAAGCTCTGAACCATTAACAGGAGTTTGATTTTTATTGCAGTGAAAGGCATCCAGAACTTTTTGGATAAAAGTATTTTCATAGGCAGTCATGTTTTAGTTTCAGATATTCATCAAATACAAAAAAGTTGATTTTAAACGAGAGGGACAATAAGGTCTAGAGAAAAAAAAAATTGATTGTTTGTATTTGTATAGCATTATCTGTTAAAAAAATTTATGTGCTTCCTAGCTCTGCTTCTCTAATAGATTTCAACTGGCTGAAGTAATCACACAATCACAGAACCACAGACTGCTCTGGGTTGGAAGGGACCTTAGAGATCAGTTAGTTCCAACCCCCTGCCATGGGCAGGGACACCTCTCACTAGAGCAGGTTTCTCCAAACCTCAGCAAAACCCTTCTGAAATGCTGTTCTTTACCTCTGTGAATATTCATTTGCTGTTGGCTTTCACTTTGCATCTGGTTTTCTTCTTTGTGGTCAAAATTACAGCTTTATTTGTGCCTGATGCCTGATTTTGACAGACATAAACCCTTGCTCATCTGCTTAAATTTCCCTCATATCTCTTTCAACGCAAAATAAAATAAATATTAATATTCAACATGCTGTTAAACACGCAATTCACATTGGTATTTTCAAAAGTATAAATGGTTAAAGTAGATTGCAATTCTTTTATCCTATAGCCAAGGATGTTTTGGAAACATATCCATAATCATCACAAGTGAGGAAGAAGGCAGTACGTACGCAGGGCAGTATTGGCAAACGTAAAAGTACTTGTACGAGCTTGTGGGACAGTAGGAAACTCCACATCCCACCTTGTAACTGTTGTACCAGATTAGCTGTAGAATAAAAAACAAGCAAGTTATTTCAGAGTGAATTCTTGTAAAAAAAACACCCTCACAAAATAACAGAACCAGAAAATAATTTTTTCTTTTTTTTTTTTTTTTTCTAGTTAGCTTTTAAATTTAAAGTTTAGGTCTCAGAAAGAATACATAGAAAAATTTGTTTCCTCCAGTTTTTAAATGTTTTTGAACACAGTGGCCGGCAGGATGCCAAAGTTGAAATTCAAATATTTTCATCAAAGGTATTTTGCTTTGACACTTCTCGTTCAGGTATTTCAATCCTTGTGTAGAAAATGTTTATTTCTAAATTAAAGGTTTTTCTACAGACTAATATTTCCTTTCTGGACAGCTCTTCCAAAATACTGCTTCCATTGCCTCCTAACAAGATGGAAAAGAATTTTAGTTTATCATTCATCTTTGGATCAGAGTGTGAGTGACAGATAATAGTTTAATGACATTGATAGTTTTTTTCTGATGATAAATAACTCCCAGCTGCCTTAAGTGTACTCCCATAATTCTGGTGTATCCCTGCAGTTTGTTTCAAGCCTCCATACCTGAGTGTAGCTCTCGACATTGATGTTTTTTGAGATTGCTCCATAGCCATACTTGAAATTGGAGGACTGACTGTACCACACTTGAATTGCATCAGCCCACGTTCTTGGGTAGGATGACAGTAACACATTCTCACCACAGGTGACACCTGGAGCAGAAGTAAATCTATTTTACTGGGAGAGAAGCAAACTGTAGGGAGGGAGATGGGACAGAGGGGCTGTAGCTACATTCTTTAAAAAATGCCTCTGATGCCAATCACTTTGCCCTGTGATTTTAAGGAGTTCCAACAAGTTGTCTTTCAGAGTATTCATCTGACAAAAATGATGTTTTTGTGTTTCATAATCACAGAATGGTTTGAGTTGGTAGGGACCTAAAGATCATCTTGTTCCAATCCCCCCTTGGTAGGGACACCTTCCACTGGATCAGGTCCTAAAATAGTATTCTAATAATCTTAAAAAGCTATTCTGCAACAGATTAAAAGTCATCCTTATTTCTGTTTCACATTCACAGGGGTCACCTGCAAACTATCATTAACCCATCAGCTCAGGCTCCATCTTTGTAGTACCATTAATAACTCTCTTGTCTCTTGGACTGACTTTCATCCCACACTGATTTGCCCATTTCTGAGCATTTTTGGCAGCTTTGTCACTCCACACCTGAAAGACACAAAGGAAGAAGTATCCAGGTCATAGATATCTTGGCGCAGCCTGTGAGAAGAAGAAGAAAAAAATAAGAATGGGTGTTGAGCACTGGATGCTCCATTGGCCCCCAACAGAGAGAGGAGGAGTTGTGCTGGTTTACTCTCCTGGGGCACAGGAACCACATTTCTTCAACTCTTAAAAGTTTCAGAGCAGGTTATTCTGTTATTCTGTGCAGTTCTGTCACACAGTCCCGATATCCAGATGGTGCAGTTTGAAAGGGTTTTTATAACACACTGCTGAGTTCTTTCAGCTTTGTGTCCGAGTGAACACTGCTGGGTGCACTGGAATAAATAGTATAAAACTGATTTTCAGCCCAGGTACAGCTGAGTTGTGGTGATTGACATCAGCTGGGCTTTGAACCTGAGGAATGTTTGCAGGCCTTCCTATGCAGGCTTAACCACAAAGCACTGACCAGCTCATATGCTCATGGGATAGGGATAACAAGGAATATCAGGGGTGGCAGGGCTTGTGTTTCTCTTTTTAGAATCAGAGAATCACTGATAATTTGGGTTGGATTGGGCAATGAAGGGTCATCTAGTCCGACCCCTGTGCAATGAGCAGGAACACCTTCAACTATTCCAGGTTGCTCCAAGCTCCATCCAACCTGGCCCTGGACACTTCCAGGCATGGAGCAGCCACAGCTTCTCTGGGCACCCTGTGCCAGGGCCTCAGCACCCTAATCATAAAAATCTTATTCCTATATCTAATCTTAATACCTGCTTTTAACTGAAAACCATTACCCCTTGTGCTATTGCAAGAGGCCATGATAAAGTGTTTTTCCTCATTCTTACAGACCCCCTTTAGGTACTGGAAGGGGTTCCAAGGTCTCCCTGGATCCTTCTCTTCTCCAGGCTGAACACCCCCAGCTCTCCCAGTCTGTCTCCAGAGCAGAGGTGCTCCAGCCCTTGGAGCATCTTGCTGGCTCATGTTGAGTTTCTCATCCATGAACACCTCCAAGTCCTTCTCGTCAGGCTGCTCTTAATCCCTTCATCCCTCAGCCTCCTTTGATGCTAGGCTTGTCCTATCGTTTCCTTTAAGGGAAGAGCAGACTAGCTGTAATTCATAGCTCACCATCTTCAGCATGTTCCTGGCTGTGGGAATTACAGACCTCCGTATCTCATTGTGTAGCTCAAGGATCTGTTTTTCATTTTGAGACTTAAGATGAGGAAGGGAGAAAGCATTCATTTTCTTATATGGAAAACCCTGGAAAAAAATAACAGAGAAGGTTCCAGTTAATAGAAGTTTCATAAACAAGATAAATGATGAGCTTCTTCTCATTTTTGTTTTGTTGTCAACTGAATCTACCCCAAGAATTCGTGTCATAAATTTTGCTTAAGTTAAGACATTTATGGTGGTAGACATAGCAAATCAGCCAGTTGCTTTAGGCTGCTCAGGTAAAGGAAAGTATCAACTTACAACATGGTTCACCTGAGATTCATTGAAGAAAATGATAATTTTCTTTCCTAAAGTACTTGTTTCTTTTCATTCATTTGTAAGAATGCAATAATGAGGCAAATAGCTCACATTCAAGTGCCTACTTAGTAGATATCTACATCTTACAAGATTAATCCTCTCTAAGAGATTTATGAATCAGATTTCTGAATCTCAATTTATTTATTTATTTATTTATGAAAAATGTCTTTTTAAATTTAGTCCCATGAAGGGAAGAATATTTTGGTAGCCAGAATCACAGAATTATTTGGGTTGAAAGCTTAAAGAGCCAGTAGCTCCAAACCCCCTGTCATATACAGGGCCATCTTCCACTAGACCAGGTTGCTCAACCAATACACAAATAACAATAATAATAATAATAATAGTTATACAAAAATCTGTACACAATGAGAGTTCATCTTCAATGTGTTACATTAACACATCTACAGTACTTGCACCCTTGAATTCTAAATCTCTAGAGATCACAAGATCAGACTACATCAGGTCAGATAGCTATACAGAGGAGTCAGATATGAGTGTTTTGCACAGATGAATGTTCTTACCTGTTCATCAGATTGGTGCAGCAAAGCAGCCAGGAAAATAATTGCAGTTAGTAGATCCATTTCTACAGGGGGAAAACACCCAAAAACAAAACCCCCAAATCCATTAGTCTCTGTTGCATACATTTTATGGCATAGTATGATATGCGAGCAAGATACAAAACTGTTGCAAAGTCAAGCCTGCACAAAGAAGTTTATTTTAGTTGATCCTGAACATGGATGTGCTAAAACTGTGCATGGGCACCCCTGTCTCCTACAGAGAGAAGATTCCACCTTGCATGGAAGCAGGGACCCTAAACAGCACAAAGTTGTGTGTTACTTGGAATAGATGAATCAGCCCCCTTTTGACTCCTTTATTCAAGATGTCTTGAATTTGCAGCATTCCCTTCATGTTTGGCTCCCAGTGTATAAAAAAAATCCCATTAATGAGTTCAATACTGTCATATCAGAATCCTTCTCAAGCATCATCCAAAGTGGGATCCAGGGTTTCGGAGTGGAGCACTGAATGTATGGAATGTTTTCTCCATTTCTTTCCCTGTTCCCTGTTTCCTCATTAAATCAGTATCGTAATGGCTGAGGCAAATGGTGGTGATCACCCTCATGTTTCATCTGACATTTAGACACAAAGAAAACCTTCAAATACGATGTTATTAACAAATAATGTTGGCTACTGCACTCTGAGTCCTAAGGCACCTCATACAGGTGTACACAGACACTCTGAAACCCACTCATATACACAGGACAGTTTCTCTGCACGTCAGAAAAAGCAGAAGTTATATAACTTTGTATTGATGAGGATCTCTGAGGGAAAATGTCTTTTTGGTTGTTAAAGAGTAAAGATGTGGCAGAATCCCAAGGAAGACTAGCTTTGAGCTCGGCAGGTTACCTTAAACCAGACAGGCAAGAGGGAAATAGAGATAATAAAAACCAACAGATATAATAAGCCTTAGAGCTGGCCTCTGAGAAAAATCCACAGTGTGAGCAGTACAGGTCAATAGAAACCTAGGAAATTCTACTTGATAGGGAAATTATCATTGTAAAAAAAAATTTTAATTATCCCTCCTTTAGTTTAGAACCAATACCCCTTGTCCTATCATGTAATTGATATATTCAGTCTTTATTTTCTTTTTCTTATGATTTCATAAGGAAATCATTTGTATGAGGTAGAGACAGGGATCTCACTGATATTAATGAAGAATAAATTCTTAAATTGAAGGGATATCTTTAGACATGGAGAAGTTGTCTTGCCCTTACACGCAGAAACAAAATCTTTTTGGGACTTCCCAGATTAAGTGCTGCAACAGGAAATATAAAGTATTTCTAGATCCAGAGTTAAAGTTGATTGAATACTCCTGCACATCTTTGACTGCCAGACTCTACCATCGAATCTGCCTCTTGGACTGAACGTGTTGGGCTTTACTTTCAAAGTCAAAAGATGATGGTTCCCAGATACAATTATTATCCTTCCCTGTCAATAGTGCTCGATCCACTGAATCGCTTCTGTGCTTCTGAAAAACAAATGCCAGCAACGCACTTTTAGGCAGCTCTACTTGAGAACCTGAGGTTTCATGAAAGTTTGGTTGAGTGTAAAAACAAATTGAATAAACATTGATAGCTTCAAAATGAGAAACAAAGTTCTATTTGAAAAACACGGTCTTTCTGTTTAATCCTGGTGTTTCACTCCTCAGCAGAATCTTTCTCCTGCCATATGATACAGCTTTCAGGACATAGCAGGTTTGAAAGTTTGGCAGAGTGGGAATATTTGTCTTTTCAGTTATTCTGAAATATTTTTCCTCTACCTTCTCTGAGTTTACATCTTTAAATTTCATTTTAAAAAATAAATTCACCCTGCATTAAGAAAAGGCAATCAGCTTATTACACACTATAATATACATTAGACATTTTAGCTGCATATACACATGAAAGTTTGGACAGATAGTTAACATTTAGAGATAACCAAATTATGAGTTCAGCTGTACTGGTGTATCCCAATACTCAAGTGAAATAAACTCAACCTATCAAAATAATTCAAAAGACATTTTGAATAAGGAATGGGAAAGCATTTCCCATGACTGACCACCTTCTGAAAAACGGATTAATTTATGTTCACATTTCAAGAATGAAGCAAGTAGGTTCAAGAGTTATATTTTGATCCAAGGAAATATGAGAATTAGACTACACTGAAACCATTTTCCACCCCTACAGGTGGAAGGTGTGGTTTCAGGGCAGAAGATATAATTTATTTTACATTCTTCCTCTGAGATATTATAAGACATTTTCTTTAATTATCACATTTGGTACAACTTAGTTGTTAATTCCATTAACCTTTGTAGCACAATGCCCAATCAATACTGACCAAGAGACTCTATGGGTAAAATCTCTAAGGCTGAAATTGAATTCTGCATACATTACCTTCGTCCACCAGAATCCTCCTGTACCTGAGGAAGAGGCAGGAGTGTGAGAGGCTCTCCCCAGTCCAGAGTTCTATATATATACATACATTTCCCCTTTTTTTCCCTTGTCAATATTTATTGCTGATAAATGACATCAGCTTTGGGGCTGCCCATAGTAGAAGAAAGAACTTTTTTCTTAAGGAACAGGTGACTGAAAACGAACCAATCCAGCTGCATTGTTCTGGATTTTTTTTTTTTTCTTGTCTCCAGGGCAAGGAAAAAGAGAAGACAGAGGACCTGTCCTTTTGCAGAACTTCAACTTCTAGGCTGATCAGCAAGCTACAGTGCTAATGTGCTCACAAAATAAAAGCTTGAGTTCAGGGCTGGTTTTTTCGCAGTTGTCTTTCCTGTCTCTGGCAAAAGAGTGGGATAAATATTTTGAGGCAGAGACATAAGTGAGCAACTTCTTAGCTGTACACAGAATGACCTGCACTGTGGGCGACACAGTGATATTTTCTTCCAAATGATTCCTGAACTTCCATCTGCTGAATAAAACTTATATTCCATTAGCTCACTGAGGCTGTGGCACTGGACATCACTTCTTACCAGGACATGTATTGATAGGACAAAGGGGAATGGCTTTAAACTGAAAGGGGGCAGGTTTAGATTGGATATTTGGAAGAAATTCTTGACTATGAGTGTGGTGAGACACTGGCATAGGTTGCCCAGAGAAGCTGTGGCTGCCCCATCCCTGGAAATGTCCAAGACCAGGTTGGATGGGGCTCTGAGTAATCTGGTCTCGTGGAGGGTGTCCCTGCCCATGGCATGGGGTGGAAAGAGATCATCTTTAAGGTTCCTTCCAACCTAAACCATTCTGTGATTCTGTGATTCTGTGATTCTGTGATTATTGTACACATAACTCACCCCACATGTTGCTCAAGATTAACTTATTGCAGAGTTGCACATCTGGCTGCAGATGTTGCACATTTTCCCACTTCAGTCAAGAGATGTGTGGCATGTGCTCAGCTCTAGTGCAGCATGGAATGGTCAGGTTGAAAGGACCTTAAAGACCTTCAAGTTCCAACCCCCTGCCATGGGCAGGGACACCTTCCACTAGACCATGTTGCTACAAGCCCTGTCCAGCCTGGCATCACTCAGCTCACATTTCCTTTTCGCGGAATCTTTGCTTCCATTTGCTTAAAAGGTAATATCGCAACGGCAGCTTTGACAGGTCCTCATGGCTGAAACACAGCCTTTCTTGCTCCCTTCCATGCAGTCTGTTGGCTGTCAGAAGGCATAAGGCATCTGCACATCTCCTGATTCCTTTCTTGGTTCCCTTCCTCATCCTTGCCTTTGCTGTGGTGTGTTGCACACTGAGCACCCTTTTCACCATGCTGGCTCGAGGTTGCTGCCCATGCTGCAAGTCAATATTGCCTCACCGTTTCCAGATTTCTGCAGAATTCCTGCAGCTGTCTGCTGTTGCCAGCATTTCAACACTGTATTATAATCCCTGTGCTGGAAAACACAGCTGCCTTTGTTCCTTGTTTGTATAGCGGGCAGCACTTACGGGAAGCTGCCTCTGATAAGGTCTCCCATATCCTTCCATGTTCTGAGATAAGGGCAAAGGTACTTTTTTATCTGAAGTGCTTGTGACAATTTTGATGAGACCAGGGTTATCACCATCAGAAAGCCTCATAAGACACCTACCATAGTTATTAAGACTGCATTTCTATTGACTGTGAGGGGAGGCAGTCTGGCAGCTCTACATTCCCAATGTCCTGGGAGATACTTCCATTCTTTTACCCCATCCACCATACTCAGCAATTTTCATGAACTCACTACAGTCACCTGAGTTTTATTTGTGCTGTTAAAATGAAATTATGCTACTGCAAGTATTTCTTTAAAGTGTGCCCCGCCTGTTTGAATAGTGAAAACCATTTGTTGTAAAAAGGATGACTGTGAGATATGCTACAATTCATGGTCTGTGGGTGAAATAATTGGGAAGAAATAAAAGATTAATAAAACTGGCATCCGGATCCGTGGTACAAAGAACAATTTAGCATAGCAATTTCCACTTCCTCATGTCGATTACCTGAAGGGGTGGGGTAATTTAATTTTAAAAATTAGTTAAGAATTAATTCCATGGGGTTCTGCAAATGTATGTATATTTTTAAAGACAAATCTATGGAAAGTTCTTAAAAAAAGATCAGCTTGAAGGATTTGACTGTGGAAGTTCTCCTCCAGCCCTTGTGTAAACCTGAACTACAGGAATCTGATTTGATCTCAAGCAATGAAGACAAAAATCCAGTTTCTTCAATTCTTTATTTCCATTGAAGTTAATGACAGCTAAAGTAGGGCTTTAGATTCCATACTGTTCTGTTCATACTGGTTCAGAACATTGCACAGATCTTTTTCTTGGCTGTACACCAAGGAAACCTTGAACACCTTGCAGACCTAACTTTGTTTGGAAAAAAGGGACATTATTGATTTCTTCCACATGACCCAACTCACCTTCCTGAGTATTAGTAACTCCAGATTGTTAGTGTTAAGGACAGAAGCAACAGTCAATCAAACAATTGCTGGCAGAGGAGGGGTAGATGCCTCTCCAAAAGATCCAGCCCAGGCAAAGGCCAGTCATGGAAATGCAGGAGTTATGGGTGTCTTTGAAGGCTGTTGGGTTACCAGGGTTGAGATGCTGGGCTTTCAAACAGGGAATTGTGATGGCAGCACTCTTATAATTCCACATCACTGGTTTTGAGCTGGAGGAGGCATATGTTCAGCCAGGGTGAAAAGCAGGTAGAGAAAATCCACGCTTCTCAGGAAAATGCAACATTCCATGTGTGCCTTTGGTCTTCAGTGAGCCAAGCTCCTCCCCATGGCTCCTCTCCATCACCTTTCATTCCGAGCAGATGAAGTGACCAGCTCTCTGCCCTCTATGGCACAGCTGCAGTCTTTAAAGGTTGAAATTGGCTTTCAAAGAAGACATTTCAGGGACCATTGCCTACAGGTGGCTTCCAACAGCAGACCTGCAGGCTGGCAGTGTGAGGAAAAGCTGTGGCTGCTCCATCCCTGGAAGTGTTCAAGGCCAGGTTGGACAGGGTTTGGAGCAACCTGGGATAGTGGAAGGTGTCCCTGCCCATGGCAGGGTGTTGGGAATGGATGTTATTCAAGGTCCCTTCCAATCCAAACCATTCTATGATTCTATGATTGCAGTAAGTCTCCTTTTGTGATACTTTGAAACTTGAAACCGTTGCCTGTGTGACTATTCATCACCAAGGAAAATAAACAAAAAACCTAAATGAACCAACAGTATAATGGGATAATTAAAAAAAAAAAAATTGTTATCCAGAAACTTTTAGAGGCCTAGTCCTTCTCTTGTGCTCCCAGAAAGTGATCTGTAAAAAACAGGCTGCTTCTTAGAGATGTTTTCCTATGTGTTTCTAGAAAGTTTACAGCAAGGACATTTCATGGTTTCCTTGGGTGATAAACTTCATTCTTTCCTAGTACTACTGTTCTAGAAGGCTTTTAAAGTCTAACATACAAAATTGCAGAAGGAATTTTGGTTATGTGTGTGAAAGTCATTTTCATGAAGCCCAAAATTGATTAGTAAATGATCGGATCACTACAATCATACACTTATATCAAAGTTCAATACGTGCCCGTGCTCGTGCTCTTTTCAATCTTTGCTGAAATGTGGTGAAGCTGAGCAGTGTAAAAATGCGTAATTGTTCTTTTTTAAGCATATAGGGATTGTCACTTCAGCTTCACTTTGGATCTAGTAAATCATTAGTAACGCTTTCTAAATCTCTACTGTGGGACATCAAGAATCTGGCTCCACAAAAGAAATCTGGGGTAACACTCATCCCATCCCCTGGGATAACCCATTAGTGAAAACACTTGTATTTGAGCTTGACTTCTTCTTGTAAATAGATAAAACACACTTCTGAAGTAGCCTTTAGGAAGCAAAATGTTAGATTGGAATAAGAGAAAATGTCAGAGACAGGTCAATGAGAGAGATAAGCTACATCCCTTCAATCATATTTCTCCCATAAACCAAATAAACCAATGCCTGTTGTAAATGAATTATAACAATAGCGTGGAAGGATACACAGAACGTGAACAGAGAAGAATTTTGCATGGAGACCATTGGAACAACACTATTTTTTCAGATATGTCTTCCTCTGTGAGAGTCAGGTGTAACCACACAAAAGCCCGGCTGGTCCTTTAGAACAAATCCCGTATTTAAAATAAGCCTGGCCAAAAAGAAACAGATCAAACAAACCATAATGACTTTTCTTAGAATCCAAACTGACTTTTTATATCAGTGATTTATTAATTTTATTGTTTTTTAAGGAAGTGAGAAATACACCCCTTTCCATCTACTAATACTGAAAGACACAAAGCAATGCAGACTCAAACTATCACAGATATCTCAAATGTAATGATCATCTGGAGGCATTTGCTTTTTACTCATGAATAAAAGAGGTTTTATGAGGTTGACTTCAGTTTACATGGTTAATGACTTCAGAAATACTTGTTTGAGAAAAACAGGCTATGAAAACCGAAGTTTTTCATGAATACCCCTTTGTTTGCTACATGGATTTGCTGGAAAAACATTTTCTGTAATTTAGCAGTAGGGACAATGTGGGTCCTTTTACTGTGAAATCTTAACAAAAAAATGTGGGTGTGAAATTAATTCCTTAAAATGCTTATATTCCTTAAATGCTTACATATGAGCATTTGAGCCTTTTCATACATTTGACATGAAAGTAAACCAGAGATACTGTAGATGGCACAGAAAGAAGGTTGGCCTTCTTGTAATGGTGTCCAGTTGGTAAAAAATATCTTGAACTTTTTACAACAAAAAATATGTTAAAATGTATTAGAAAACAGGAAAATCTGATTTCCAAGTCTGAGTCTCACATGGAGTATTCTATCGGACTGGCTGCAGTAAGCAAATGAGAAATATTGGGAGCTGGGAAAAGAAATATTCACAGAATCTCCACTTAAAATCACAAAATCCCAGCTTGAAGAGTCCCTTGGAAATGATATTGCTAAATAAATGCAGTTTGACTCATAATAATTCCTGAACCAACTGCATTTGGCCACAGCCAAGCTTCTTTGTGGAGTGGCTTCTTACTGGTTTTTTTTTGGTAGTGGCATAGATTTGATAACAGTCTGAAGCTGGAAATGACTTGATAAAAGATGTATATAAGCTACATAACCACAAGGTATTTTAAATACCCATTCAAAGCATACCTTGAGGGGGCTTTCCACACTCCTCACTGAAGCTGAGCCTTTCCACAGCCTGATCTGCAGGAGCCATAGAGCTGCTGGATGGGGAGAAAGGTAAGAGGGAGCTTTTATGTGCTGGAAAAGGCCCTGAGAAAAAGTTCTGTAAAGACAGACGTAGATTCCTGGTTTCTGCATCCTGCAATATTTTTCCCTTTAGAGAGATGTGATGTGATAGGAAATGTATGCACAGTCCAGAAAGATGAGCCTAGAACACACTGTTCTGTAAAGAACCATGGAAAAATGATTCCTAAGGAAAAAATATTTCCTGATTGAAACTGACACACAACTTTTACAGCTTTCTGCTGTTGGAAAATATCCAGCTGTTCACAAGAGTATCAATGGTATCTCAGTACACGCGCTTGCTTTAGTGCTTTTCTACGGTCAAGTTAGGGGAAAGCAAATACATGCAGTTTTTTATAAATCAATGAATAAACTCTTTTGAGATAAGTCATAAAATAGAGTTGAATCATACAGTTGCCTAACTAAAAGAGGGTATCTGAAATGTAGGTTTCTATATCGAAGTTATCCCATCAGAAGGAGGGAGATCTTTGAGATCAGTAGAGACTTAAGTCTCAATGTAGCAGCCTGTAAGGAGGCACTTGGCACCATCTCATGTAAAACAAGATGTCCAAGACACCCTTGCAGTGCTAAAGATGTTGCAAAGTGCATATGGAAGACTTGTGCCTTTCCAAATTTTAGCTGGAACCCTGGCAGGATACCCTGGGGAACCAGAAAGTTGTGGACTCACAGCTGAACTAAATGCTTGGATGAATATGAAAGGCTGAGAGAATTGGGATTGTTCAGCCTGGAGAAGAGAAGGCTCCAGGGAGACCTTAGACCACCTTTCAGCACCTAAAGGGGCTCCAAGAGAGCTGGAGAGGGACTTTTGGCAAGGGCATGGAGAGACGGGACAAGAGGTCATGACTTCAAACTGGCTGAGGGCAGGGTTAGATTAGATGTTAGGAAGAAATTCTTTACTCAGAGGGTGGCGAAGCCCTGGCACAGGTTGCCCAGAGAAGCTGTGGCTGCCCCATCCCTGGAAGTGTTCAAGGCCAGGTTGGACGGGGCTTGGAGCAAGCTGGGATAGAGGAAGGTGTCCCTGCCCATGGCAGGGGGCTGGAACAAGATGATCTTTCAGGTCCTTTCCAACCCAAATCATTCTGTGATTCAGCAATTCTGTGATTCTATGAATATTAATTGACTGCTATGCAGGCATTTATGTGCAACCATGAAGCTATTAATTACATCTCTGAAATGTAATTTGAGATCTAGATCCACTATCAAATTCCAGTTATATAAATACTGTGACCCAGTTCTATTCCATTCACCCAGACATTGACCTGATGAAAAGTACGTTGGGTTTTACTGTGGGTGGCCCTCAACCGTCACTGATGTCTGTAGATGTCCTTCACTTCCTATTGTTCTTTGATTGTCTTCATTTTCCCTTTTTCTGAGTCTGAGCCATCTTTTCCCTTCCCTCTCACCCCGTTATCTCCTCTCAAACTCATCTCAAAGGAGTAGTCCTTTCCTAATTCCATATCCCTCTTTGAACCTAATATTGCTTATAGTGTATCCAAACTGTGATGTTTCTGAGCTTTCCCGTGGCAATCTTGTGTGTATGTGGTATTCCTGCCACAGAAAGTGAGAGAGCCATTGCAACCCAAACCAGCCCTGCCATTTTCCAGGTCATACTGGTTGTATTTCCTTTGCCATACCCAGCCACTTGACATAATCATTCTACTCCAGCCTTGATCCTTCCATTTGAACACAAGTAGGTTCTTATCTTTTTGCGCCAGCAGTTTGCACACCAGAGCAGCAGAGTCACTTGCATCACATTTTTGCTTTGGGTACGTAAAGAGAAATGTAAAAGTTTTCTTTTAAGGACTTTGACCATGAGGCCTCTTCATCTCGCAAGCTTGCTTGATGGAGATTTGGAATATTAGATGTGTTTTGCCATCAGCATAGCTTCCACGTATTTACACATTGCTTTTTCAATAATTCACTTCAGAATTTTTCCCTGGATCACATGAGGTCAGTGATTCAAATGGTCCTTTAGTTCCTTTTTCAGGCAGAAGTTCCATACCCATCTTCCCAATTCCCTAAATGACTTTTGTGTGATGATTGCCTTCATGAAGTTGGTTGCTAGAATCACAGAATCACAGAATTGCAAGGGACCTTAAAGTTCATATAATTCCAATAGGCAGGGATGAGACTCACTAAAACAGGGTGCTCAGAGCCTCATCCAGCCTCGTCTTGAACCTTGATCATGGTTCAAAGATTTGTTCAATTAGTTCTTTAAGTATTGGTGGCAAATTTCATCAGCCTTAACTCCGTCCTCTGTCGTCCCACTGTTCTATTGCAGTGAAAACCATTTACATGGACATTTCTTGCATTTCCCTGTGTATGAGAAGGGGTTTAAATTTCACTGCCTGGAATATCCCCATGTCTGTGTGGCTTTAGGAGATAAATATGAAAAAGTTTTTACATTGTGAAATTCTCGTATGACAGACCTGCAAATTTCAGTCTCACAGACCTTTTTCTTGCTTGTCGTTTGCTCTGTGGAAAGCAAACACCTTGGCTCAGTGAAGTACCACTCCCACAGAGCCAGAGAGTGTTTACCAGGAAACTTGCTGTTTGCCAAAGTAATTTTTCTTTAATATTCCATTTTGTACAAGCAGGGCATTTTTTCATCTGCTCCAAGGATACTTTTAGTGCCAAGCAACAAATCACAAGCTCTGTTCAGGTTATCAAATAATTAAGTTAACATGTATTTACCTTAAAAGAACACCGTCATCTGAGAGCCCGAGTTTATTAGCAAATTACTACTCCTTTCCTCTTTCTTTCTTTCTTTCTTTCTTTCTTTCTTTCTTTCTTTCTTTCTTTCTTTCTTTCTTTCTTTCTTTCTTTCTTTCTTTCTTTCTTTCTTTCTTTCTTTCTTTCTTTCTTTCTTTCTTTCTTCTTTCTTTCTTTCTTTCTTTCTTTCTTTCTTTCTTTCTTTCTTTCTTTCTTTCTTTCTTTCTTTCTTTCTTTCTTTCTTTTCTTTCTTTCTCTCTCTCTCTCTCTTTCTCTCTTTGTCTCCCTTTTTTTCTTCCTCTCTCTCTCTCTCTCCCCCCCTCTCTTTCTCTTTGTCTTTCTTTCTTTCAGCACTGCTGTGATACCAATTTCCACCAGCTCTGTGGACACAGATGGGTCTGATAGGTCACCCAAATCCTGGTGGTTCCAAATTAGCTCCTAACCCAATTTCATGGGTTTTAAAAATATTTTTTTTCCTTTTTACATTTCAATGTTGACGTTTTCCTTTTTAAATCATTGAGCTGTTAATATACATGTCTCAACAGTACTTAATCTCTCTGCTTTTACTTTGCTGACCCTCTATAAACTTTCCCTCTGGTCTTTCCCAGCAGTACGAGTCAAGGGTGAGTGCTTGAGCCCTGGATATCAGGAACACAGGCAGCCAAGCCCTGGAACACATCTGGATAGAGCTCCAGATTGCAGAGCAATGAGATCACGCTCATTCTTAGAGGAAAACTCAAAGCTGGCACAGGTTGCCCAGAGAAGCTGTGGCTGCCTCATCCCTGAAAGTGTCCAGGGCCAGGCTGGATGGGGCTTGGAGCAACCTGGGGTAGTGGAAGGTGTCCCTGCCCATGGCAGGGGGCTGGAACAAGATGATCTTTCAGGTCCTTTCCAACTTAAACCATTCTGGGATTCTCTGATATTTTCATCAAACCACTGCCCCTGGTTTGACAGCCTGAAGCTTCAGGGCTCTGAAGACTTCCTAGCAGAATGATAAAGCACAAAATGACCAATCTGGCCTCGAAATACAGTGATGTAACTAAGAGCTGACCTGACCTTTTGGTTTACCAGCAACAAATCAGTATCTGCATTTGAGGAAAAATAGTTCTTTTTAGTGACACTGGAGCTTCAACTGCTCGGTTTTCCACCAGAGGGCACTCCTATATTTTCAAAGAAGGCAAATTTCTGATAAAGACTGAACAGTTTTGTGTGTGCAGTACAATTCCAGCTGTGTCAGGGCAAGGAAAAAAATGCAGGAGCAGAATGACCTTGTCGCACATCTGCCAGGGCTGTCCATCATCTGACACCCTCCACTGCCACCTGACAGGGCACAGCCAGGCTCCAGAACCCCACGTGTGTCAGGTGGATGCACGTGAAATAAATAACCAGCTCATATCCACAGTGTCTGACATGGCCCAGTTTCATTAAGGGGTCTGTGTCTTCTTCCTGAGGAGGAACAAGGTCGCCTGTGTCACCAGAGCTGGTACCAGAGCTCAGCATTTTCCACGGAACATTCCATCCCCTGCACAGTCCTGTGATTTTATCTTCATTCATGAAAATACACATTGTTATAAAAATTAAATCTCTTCAACAGCTGATGCAGCTTGGGTTGATTGGGTACTTTTGATACTCAGCAGTTTATGTCAATAGACAATGCAAAACAACTCTCTGCAGTCAAATCAGTAAAAACTGAAGGATCTGTTCGTTTAGCTGGACTGTGTCCCTGTCAGAGTCATATATTATGTGTATATCCCCGTATGTGTGTGTATATATCCCTATCATATATTGCAGGGGTTTTTAACCATTTTTTTAGCTTTTTTTACTTGTTTTTAAAGTGATTTTCTGTAATTAAGGTAATATACTTGAATGAAGAAAACCCAGGCACTCTGGCTATTGATGACAGAAGAGAAAACATGATTTTGGGAGGAAAAATAAAAAAGCCAAGGCTCTGAAGAAGAATGTTTCAGAAAATTAGAAGTTTGTTTTATTTGTGCATACAAGAGTAAACCACACTTCTTAACAGGCTCTCTCAAGTCTGAATTACTTCCTGAAGATTTATTAAAGTCAGGTTCATTCTTTAGTTACTGCAATAGTTGGAAAAGGCAGTTTAAGGAGGAAATAAGATTTTCTGGCAATTTGACCAAAATATATATGAACAGAGTCAGCAGAGTTTGGAATTATGATGCACTGAGCAGTTTACATGTTCTGGCACCATATCAAAAGTGACAGATTCTCACAGCTACTCATAAACTGATCAGGTAAATACTTTGCCCTTCCTCTGAAGTCAGAGAGAAGGAGCAGCCTGAAATCAGACTGTCACACTCAGCCCTGCTCCAAGGAAACACCTCTGTTAAACTGCACCCAGAGGAGACAACTCGGGGGAGAGCCAGGCTGAGCTAACACAGAGGAGAGCCAGACTGAGTTAACACAGGTATAAGCATATGTTGCTTTTCCAATCCTTTCTTCTCATTTGTATTTTTCCTATGGACACCTTTGGCATGGCTTTTGTCTGTCAGAGTTGTTGTTTCTTTTCCCCAGCAGGTTATAGCTCTGCTTTCTATGGCTGTGGGAAGGTGACTTTGGCTGCCTGGTTATGTGGTGACACCTCTCTCCTGTGCTCCAGCAAATGCTTCAGCCACTGTCTGCCCTGGCCAAACCCATCATTCCTAATGTAGTCAAAGGGAGATAAGGAATATGGATCTCCTACGAATGTGTGATGTAGCAGATGACCTCTGTGCCTTCAGGATTTGAATATGGGGAAACCGGTTCATCTAATGGGACCAGTCACTTCAGTTCTATGGAGTGTGTCATGATTACTTCTCTCAATGTACTTCTTAAACTTTGTCTTTTGACCCAGTGCAGAAAATGTGTCAGTGTTTAACTCCCTGACAGTGTCTCCACTATTCACTTCCTGGCTTTTGATCCAGAACCTTTTTTCTCTGCAGACCCCTCACTTTCCAGCTCCACCCCAGCCAGGCCTGCTGTCATCAAAACCAACCTCACTATAGCTACAGGTGTCTTGAACCTGCAGATGATGATGATGAGGAAGACCTGTCCCTGCCAGAGCATGATCCAGACTGCTGGAGAGGGATTCATGTCACCAGGGCTCTACTTCAAAGTCATTCTCCTTATGCTGCCTTTAGAGGTAAGGGAGGTATTTCAGGTCTATATTTCACCTTTTCTTCTTACAGCAGATGCCTGAGACAGGCTGGGTGAGTAGATAAGGTAAATGACTACCTTGACATCACTATTTTTTAAAAAAAGCATTGTATGAGTCAAGTCAGTGACTATTCTATATCTCTTTCAGGGTAAGCTTGAGGAAAACAATTGTTTCAGGAAGAGCTGTAAGGATACGAATGGTACAATTTGTCTAGGATAACGTTTTGGGTCTTAAGGCCACCGGTTTGGCTCTGGTCAATGCAGCTGAACTCTGCCCCTTGAGCCATGTCTTCCAAGATGCTGAAGGGCCCTTGGCATTATTAACCTGTCAAACATGCCAAGGCTTTTCTGGAAGGCAATGCTATTTGGTCTAAGCCAAAATAATGTCAAGGACTAAGATTATAAAGGCACAGAAAACCTTTTCAGTGCTCAGACCTGTGTTCTGGCTCTGTGGAACCTGTCACTACAGACAGACATGAAAAAAAGAATGGATGGAAAGGTTTCAGAGGAAGATCTGGAAAAAGGCCTGAAGTTAAGAATAGATTCAGGTCATGCCATGGAGAAAGCATTTACTCGTCCTACTGTAGAATGCCATCGGTGACGGACCAACAGTGTGTAGGTGTCCTCTGAAATACACAGGGAAGGTGTTAGACTGCAATGGACAGGATTCATCTTCTCATCAGTGTGTTGACTTCGGAGCCTGTTTGGTGGTGTCTCCACAGGATCTGTAGGAATGATTAAAATGTGCTGCATTTCCTCTGTGAGAAGCAAAGCAAAATCACACTTCTCCACTTCTTCAGCTGGTAACTGCTCACAGCTACCTCACGCACACGTGTGTACGCACATCTCCCGTTCCTGCCTGGAGCTCGGGTGCTGTTTTTAGTGTGCATTGCAGTTGTTGATGTGTTTCCTGGTCATGAGGCGGGACAACAGTGCACACATCATATGTATTCCATATACGTGGAATATTCAGGCATGCTGCACAATGGCTATTTTGTCTTTGAAACATGGGTGCTGCTCCCCCAGAACGGAGCTGATACACTCATTCATACTGATATTCCCGAGGTTTTCATGGTCAAACTCATTTTCTTTGGTTGAACCCAGCAGCTGTGTGGTCCATCTTGCCTAACCAGGGTCTTCAGTGCTCAACCTGTACAATCTTGTTTCACATTAACTGGTAATGGGTGGGCTGGCTCGCAATTCTGGTTTAGCCTAAACGGCCTTGTTATTCGCTGTTATTTCCTTAAATTGAGCAGAAAGGCAACCTATGCATCGTGTATCACCTCCTGGCAGGATGAGCCTCTTGCTCCCACCCACTGCCAGCAAAACAGGTCCAATGCTGCAGTTCACGAAGTGAACAAAGACAGCGGGAGCTCAGGGGAGATGCTTTATGCAGAGGATGAGATCAGGCTCAGACACCGAGCTGCTTGGGGCGATGCATTATTAAATGCTATCTACTGATACACTCCTTCTGTGGAAGCTGATTAATGACATCCCACTTTATTATTCCTTATCTTTTATCTCCACCTTGTTTCGCAGATGTAGCCGGCAGTACACGGCACTAACTGCAGACCCGTGGCACTCATTAGGTGGTGGCTGCTCCTCACAAGTGCCATCAGACATGCGATTCCGGTCCCTGATTTTGCTAACGATGCTGGTTAACATGGTGCTGTGTCGCTGTTCAGGCAACCTAGACAACATGGTCTTGTCAGTCTCAAACTAGCTTATCTTTTACTTATCATTTCTTTTGACACCATCCTCTGATAAGCTGGGAGATAAATACATGACAGACTCTGCAATGTATTCCCCCGGCAGTAAAATCTTAGCAGTAGCTCTGTAGAGGGGTTTCATCTAACGAGTGCTTCTTTTGACCTATTTTCTATTTTGTTTGAGTGTTGCCACTGCAGATCTTAAGGCATGTTTAAACCAGAAACACAATCTTTTTTAGCTGCTTCCCATACCTCAGGAACTGTTGTGTCTTTGTGTGAATGTGGGTGTTTAATTCCAGCAGCTACAGGGTACAGGCAAGTCAAGCACATCAGTTGCTTAAGGTCCTGCTTTTAGCTTTGATGCTGTGATTAGAGGAGAGGAGTTACTCCCCCCCTCCAAGACAAAACTAACCAGAGGAATATTTTTCTGCTGGGTTAATGTCCTGGTTTATGGCAGCAAGAGTTAATCAGGCACTAGGACACTTTTGTTAAAGACAGCTAAAACTGCCTTGAGTACTTCTTATCACAACCAGGCATGGATTTGGTGAGGAGGGAGAAAAGGGGTGGATTAGGGAAATGTAGCATCTTCTTAGTACTGGTGGTAATGGTGTGAGTCTTGTGTTACAGAAGATTCAAGGTCTGTCCCTCACCCTGAGGCTGCACCTGATCCTGGGAGCTCCATGTTCACCACCAAACCATGCCCCTAAGCACCACATCTTCACTTTTTTGTGATTCCACCATTTTCCTGGACAGTCTGTTCCAATGCCTGACCACCCATTCAGTGAAGAAATTTTTCCCAATATCTAATCTAAACCTCCCCTGGTGCAACTTGATCACATTTCCTCTTATCGTGAATTGTTCTGAATGATTCCTTTCTGTGGCTGACTGTCTCAGTACCTGCCAGGCTGGGGGTGGTTTTCTGCCAGGTTAGGAAGTGAAATCAATTCAGTTAGGAGGAAATGTAGTGGTGGCACTGGGGATGATCTTCCTCTTCTGACCTGTGTAACCCACCTCGGGTAACTTCACTTCCATGGTGAGGCCAGAACAGCATTAACAGCAAAAGTTATGGGAAAATTGACAGCAATTTTTTGATACTAAATGATGATCCCAGAAAACTATGGCCAAACGTATTATAGGGAGAGTAAAAAGCGGGCAGTGCCTGAAACTTTAAGCTGAGAAGTAAGAGGGTTTTTATTAACGTGTTACAACGAGTGCTGGTTTGTGGACAGGCTGAGGCTGAGATTAAAGGATCCTTACAGACAGCTCAGGGAGAAATACAGCTGCTTAAATCCAAATGTGTGGTCCTAACTGCCTCTGATAGCACTCTGCCTTGCCAAGGGAAATCTTTAACCCTTGTGTATACCCCAGCACAGAGGGAGGGGGAGGAGTAAAACCTTGATTTTTATTAAATTGAAATAGGTCACTTCTTGCTCAGTCGTTTGTTGCAATTAACATCTAATTTGGAGATACCTCCCTGTCGTGTAAGTCACTGTGTGGGCAGCCTGGGTACCAAACAGAGCATTGTGGCCACCACAGCTGGATTTCAGGGTCCAAACCATCAAATTCTGGAGCATTTCTTATATCAGCTGAGGCACAGATGTTCTCAGGCCCCTCTATGATCTCAACATGCATCTCCTGAGTATAGACCTGATGTTCTGTTTTCCAGCTACAAAACGATAAAATGATTAAAAAAACCCATGTAAAACCATCTGTAGATTATTTCTGTTTTCTTTAAATTTTGTCTTTCTTACTTGTTCAGCAATCTGATGCAGCAGAGCAGATGGATACTGAGGTAAAGTCAGGAAACACATCTGAAAATGGCCCAGTAAGAGTAATAAATGGGCAGTCCCTGACACTTTAAGCTTAGAAAGTAGGAGGGTTTTTCTTAACATATTACAATGATAATTTCTTTTACATTAGTACAATGTTCATTTCTTTGTTGTTTAACACTCATCTGAAAAGCCTATCTTGGGCTAACTGTTGCAGAGCAAATCAATAAGGATTATCTCCATACGAGTAGAAAAGGCAACAGCTTTCTGCTCAGATGATTAATATTTCAAGTCCAAGAGTCCCATTTTTTTCAAGGTCATTATAAAGTACACTGTATTTTTATGATGTCTTTGCTTTTGCAGAACAGTAACCTGGCTGATGCAGACTGTAGATGGTCCGGAACTAGATACAACATAGTAGGTCGTAGATAATAAAAACACCATGATAAATGACTAGGAAGTTGCTATAGGTCTTGCCATCTTTGGAATGCATTGTCATTTACTTAAAATTTGTTTATTTTATTCAGAAGAACACACACTTTGCTCCTTTCAACTCCCTTTCCCAGAGAACAAATGTTACTGTAAAGCATACTCAATATCTTATTTTTTTTTTTTTTAAATTTTGGAAAGTTCTGTTGCCTCGTGCAGCCAGGAGAGTTTAAGTGAATTGCAGTCCATGGTTTTAGGAGAGATTCTCAAAATTTTTCCATCTTCTCCATTGAAACATCACTGTAACACTTTAAAGCATCAAATTGATCCAGGCTCCAGGCACTCATTAGGAGTGTACTGCATGCTTTTCCTCTTCAGGTTTCGAAAACATTTCTTTAAACTGAAAAAAAAGTGAATCAAGATTTACAACATGGGAGAGGTGTAAAATCCATCCACCCGTCTTACAGCTCTCAGAGGGCTGCAATAGAAATAGGAATACCCACAAGCTTCATAACTAATGATGATACATTTTCAAAATGACATTAAAGTTTCTGTTTCAGCCTTGAAAGGATGTCATGACTGTTGGACATCAAATCTGGAGAAAGAAAAAACTCAGTTCTGCCTGCCACAAGATTTTTCCAACTGCCATTAAGGGACATTCTCTCTGTAATGGCAAGAGACAGGACACTGCCTTGGATGAACTGTGCACATCACCACGTTCCTCTGAAACCATTGCGCAAGTGAGATGATTCTTGCAGTTAGAGAGGAACTTATTCCAAACTAATCTTTGGTCAGGCAGACAAAGTTGGACAAGGTAGGTCCCTTTTAATTGAATTTATTCTGTCCTATCCTATCCTATCCTATCCTATCCTATCCTATCCTATCCTATCCTATCCTATCCTATCCTATCCTATATTGTGTACTTTTCCAGAGTGAACCAGGGGCTCCTTCATATAGGACATAATTCAGGCCCTGTCCCAGACCAGCCAGCTCTCTGCAAAGAGTTCCATCAGGAGCAGGTGAGAAGAAGGAATGAGAAATAATCCCTTTCCACAGGCCCTCCCATGGCATCTCCTTGTTCGGTCTGGATCCTTTCTAAAGGTAGGGAGGGTACCAAGGGTTTCCTTTTGAAGGGTGGAGGGAAGCAGGAACAGGATGTGCCAGAAGGAATGTGTGCTCTGCTCTGGGGATCCCAGTGACCGCAGGAGCTATCAGGGACAAGGCAAACTGCCTTGCAATATGTTAGGGAGTGTATATTTTAATGGCTTTTAAGCCTTTTACCAGCACTGCCTGATTGCAACGTGGCCCTTTGGTATCATGGTCAGTCACTAAATATTTCTCAGGCCCTAGAAACATCAACAGCTGGGCCTTACATAAAGCAGTGGTTGCAGAGCACAGGACACAGGATTGTGTTTCCAGACATTTCTGGAATACCTCCAGTGAGGAAGACTCTGCACCCTCTCTGGACAATCTGTTCAGTGCTCGGTCACTGCACAGAAAAGAAGTTCTGCCTACAGAAGTTCTACTACAGAAGTTCTGTTCAGGTGGAACTTGCTGGGCATCAGCTCCTGCCCGTTCCTCTGGTGCCATTGCTGAGCCCCACGGAGCAGAGCCTGGGCCCTGCTCTGAGCCCTCCCTGCACACAGGGACACACAGGGCTGAGGGCCCCTCTCAGCTGGGGATCCTCTCAAGGCTGAACAGCCCCAGCTCCCTCAGCCTTTCCTCATCAGGGAGATGCTCCAGTCTCTTCATCATCTTTGTCACCCTGTGCTGGATGTGCTCCAAGAGCTCCACGTCTCTCTTGTCCTGAGGAGCCCAGAACTGGACATGGCATTCCAGATGTGCCTCATCGGGTCTCCTTGCCCACAGGGCACACTCCTGGCTCATGGACATCTTGTCATACACCAGGACTCTGAGGTGCCAGAGGTCTCTGTCTCCTCCCCCAGCACAGGGGCATCATGGATGTGTGTGTTCAGCTGCATGGATGTGCCATGTCTTAGTACTTTCATCTCAACCACACCTCCTGAGTTTGTTACTAAGGACATCACAACATCCTCTCATCTGAGTAACTCACTGAAGAGAGTTTGTTTTGGCAAGATCAGTTCATGAAGGATCCATGCTGAAATTTAATACTCTACTGGTTACAAAATGACAGGTAAAAAATTTGTTCCATTACCTTCCTGGAGATCTAAATTAGGTTTACTGACCTTTATTCCCTGGGTCAGATGTGTGATGACTGATTTTTACCTCATTACACTACTTCTTTCCTCTTATGAGTGACTGAGAAATAAGTTCTTGTGGTTCAGGTTGCAGTGGAAGGAAATAGAAATCACAACAAAAAAGACATTGAGGGTCTGGAGCATATCCAGAGAAGGGCAATGGATCTGGGGAAGGGTCTGGAGCACAAATCTGATGAGAAGTGTCTGAGGGAGCTGGGGTGGGCTCAGATTGGAGGAAAGGAGGCTCGGGGGGACCTTGTCACTCTTTACAACTCCCTATAAAGAGGTTTTAGCCATGTGGGGGTCAGTCTCTTCTCCCAGGCAACAAACAATAGGACAAGAGGAAATGGCTTCAAGTTGTGCCAAGGTAGGTTTAAATTGGATATTGGCACAAAACTTCTTGACAGAAGAGGTTGTCAAGCAAGGAACAGGCTGCCCAGGGAAGTGATGGAATCACCATCCCTGGAAGTGTTCAAGAAATATACAGCTCCAGTTCTTAGGAACATGGTTTAGTGGTGGACCTGGCAGTGACAGGTAAATGTTTGGACCCGATGATCTTTGAGGTCTTTTCCAACCTTAATGATTCTATGATTTCTTGGCCCATTATTCATGGTAGAGGACTCCTTCAGGAGTGAGAGTAATGGTTCTGCCCACTTCCTTACTGATAACAGCACTGGATTAACTATTGCAATATAATCATTCTGACTTGGACCCGTGCTAATTATTTCAGAGCGTAGTAAGTCATGTTCCAGCACTCACATCTACGCCCTGGCATTGCCTAATTTACTTTTAGAGTTGTCTCCAGCTGAGAGGGCAGTGTGCCATGGAGGGGAAAAGTTGTGGAGATGAATGAGGAAAAAAACCAACCCAAACTCTAAGCACTTTGAGTTGTGAAATTGAACTTTTAACTTAATACTCATCCTTCAAGCAAGAAGAATGCCACTGGAATGAATGAGTCAGAAATGTGTGATGAAATTATTCTGTGCCAAGGACTCTAGGACTTGAAATCTTAATTATGACAGCAGCTTCCTTACCAAAAGAGGACTGGAATGTGAAACCTTTGTAAGGTGAGACTGAAGTCATATTTAGTCCCATTATTAACTGTAGAGAAGAAGACCTGCTTCCCAAAGGTCACAGAGTGGAGGATTACAGGTTAATTATGGTAATTGTTATTTCTCTCTGAAAGGGAGTCTGATGGAAGGTTGCTTACCCGACTTCTGTTTTTGCCTAGGAAATCTTCTCACATCACCTGTTTCTGCTTATGCTGCTAAATATTTAGGCTTCCTTCAAGACCTAGTGCTAATAAAGTTACAAAGTTAATGAATTTTATTTCATGGTAATAAGAATGAAAATTATGATGAACTGGTCAGTGAAAAATGAGTAATTTAATGACTGATACAGCAAAAGAAGATATAAATAAAAGCATTTTGGAAGACATCTCTACTTGTTATTAAAGAAAAGTTTCCAAATGCGGAGACCTTCCCCCTTTTAACGATCTGTTATTGTTAATTAAGTCCTTTTCTCAGACAGTCCTTTTTCATTACTAGGCAGGTTTGGTTACCTGCATTTAAGTGCAATCTTACACTATAAACAGGATTGTTAATTTAATTTAACTACAGTGGGTTTATTTTTGGGGGTATTTTTTGTGTTTTTTCACGACTGAGCATTTTACAGTAGAACATATGTCAGCAACAGATTCTAAACCAGAATAGATCTAGAGCAAACTGCTCTGCTCTCCTAATTTCTTTTAAGAATTACGTATTTCAAGCAATCCTGTTTATCTTCTGGTCCTGTTAAAAGTACAATAGTTTAAAATTTCAATCAAGTTAAAAGTAGTTACATGACCAGGCACTATCCATCTATGCCAAGAACATAATACACATATGGGACCACAGAACTTTAAAAATGTTTATTAGATAACATTTTGGGAAAAGAAAGATGAGAAAAGCTAATAATTAAATATATCTGCCAACCTAACAAAAAATTTAAATTAAGATCTCCACCATGTTTGGACCATTATATAAATAGATTATATACATCATGCTACAGATTTTTCTTGTGTGAGTCACTGGACTGAAGTCAGTCCTTCTGCATACGTGGGAGAGGCAGGATGGAATCAGTGTTTGTGGAAGAATTCATTAAGGAGATGGATGTCCAGGAAGGCAAAAGTTGAGCCTATTATTGTATTTCAGTTTTGCATTGGCAGGAGCAGGGCAGTGGACTTGACGAAGCTCTGGTACATCCTGGACATTTTGCCAGGAGTGTTGGAAAAAAGCATCTTCAAACTTTCAACGGTTGGCTAAAAACCAATTTGAAACACAAAATAAATCATGAATGGGAAGTGAAAACCCACAGGATGTCCTCTCAGAATAATTGTTCATCAACATTATTTTCTCTCTAATATTTTCCTCTCTGTTGCCATTTACTCCCCAGCAGTATCCAAACCCTTTGACCACACACACAAAATACGTGGCTCTCTCAAGGAGATTTCTCACTCATCCATGAAGGTGTTTTAAATCTTGCTTTCTTTATGCTGCAGCCTGTGATGAGAATTTGGTTAATTCCATAACAGAAGATAGGAATTAAATCTTGCATTGTGAGACTCAGCCCATATGTTTTTATTTCCTATTAGAATTCTAAAAACTCAGATTTGCCACTTGCTCTTATCAAGTGTGTTGCTACTTCCATTTGAGCTGCCACTGCTGTTCAAAGGATGAAGAGAAAAATAAAGGTTAAGATGTCCCCTCTTTCCTTGGAATTCCCTAGGTTCAAGGATGAGATTTATCTTTCCTGGACATGGAAAAATACTATGTCACATAGGTAAAGCAGCCAGCATAGTGAAACGTGAGTCTCTGACAGTGCTTTTGGCCTAGTATTTCAGCAAATAATTTTTTAAAAAATCAATTTTCATAAATTAATTGTTGTATAGGGGTTTTTTTAAGCATCAACTTTACCCAGGTCACAATTAAAATGCTTAGAACTTACTGCATAATCCATCCTCACAAGAATTAGGGCAATCCCCACAGGGCTCTCCTTCCTTGTAGGGTGTCTTCATCGAGCTTATCAGGTTCCCCCTGAAACATCAATGTTACCAACATAAGCTATGAAGTCACTACCCCACATATGAGAGGAAAACCTAATTTTAAAGATGTTTACATTTACACTCAGTTACTTACATAATTTATTGGTACATTTACACTTGGTCTTTGGTTATATGTCAGTGAATTTTCACGTGTATTGGGTTTATTTGGAAACGTTTTGGCAGTGGGCAGAGGGGGAGGAATTTGCAGGGATGGCTTTTGTGAGAAGACACCAGAGGCTGTCTCTATTCCAGGCAGGGGCAGCACTGGCCAGCTCCAGGTCAGACCTGTGTGATGGTGATAGTGGCTCTGTGGTAACATATTCAAGGAAGGGTAAATACCGCTGTGCAGCAGCAACCAGAAGAAAGGAGTGAGAATATATGAAAGAAATAACTCTGCCACACCCAGGTCAGTGCAGGAGGGGCAGCAGGTGCTTCAGGCACTGGAGCTGAGATTCCCCGGTGCAGCCCATGGAGAAGCAGCTGTGCCCCTGCAGCCCATGGACATCCATGGGGATGCAAAGATCCACCTGCAACCCGTGGAGGACCCCACACTGGAGCAGGACAATGCCTGAGGGAGGCTGTGATTCCAGGGGAAACTCTGGCTGGATCAGGCTCCTGACAGGACCTGTGACCCTGCAGGGGACCCACGCTGCAGCAATCCATTCCTGAAGGATTGCATTGCACGGAAGGGATCCAAGGCAGCAGTTTAGGAAGAACTGCAGCCTGTGGGAAGGACCCACACTGAAGTTCATGGAGGACTGTCTCCATCTAGTGGGAAGGACCCCACACTGGATATGGGGAAGAGCGTGAGGAGGGAGGGGAGGCAAAGATGGCGTGTGATTAACTGGCCCCCAGTGCCATCCCAGTGTGCTGCCGAGGCGGAGGAGCTAAAGAAAATCAGGAGTCAAGTTGAGCTTGGGAAGAAGGTGGGGGCTGGTAGAAGGTGCTTTAGATTTGGTTTTACTTCTTATTATCCTAGTCTAATTTGATTAGCAATTAAATTAAGGTAATTTTCCCAAGCTGAGTCTTTTTTCCATGACAATAACTGATGAGTGAACTCCCCTGCCCTTATCTTGACCCATGAACTTTTTGGCATATTTTTTAATTCTCCTGTCCTGTTGAGGCGAAGAGTCAGAGAGACTGGGTGAGCTACTGGTGGTCAGTCAAGGTCAACCCAAAACAAGATATTGTGAATGTGGAAATTAATTTTAGGCAATATTTGAAATCATCACTTTACCTTAACATTCCCATTAAAGTTTTTTGGTATTAATTATAGTCTTCACTGTAATGTACATATTGATCTGCCTATCTGAACCAAGGGTTTAAGTAGAATGTGGAAAATATTTATTTCTAATTAACTATCATGAAAATTAGGATTTTTAGGCAAGGGGCATTTAATCTGAAAATCAGTGTTCTTTTTATGTATTTTATGCTTTTGCTTGTTTGACAACTCTTTTGATGAGTATGTTTCTGTCTTGTCATATTCCTAATACGGTCTTCAAACCTGTTCCTCAGCTATTGGTGATGTGCCTTGTTACAAATTTCACCAACTCCTGACTAATTTTGATGATGTAATAAGTACCAAAATCAGAATCAATACGTACGCGGGACAGTACTGGCAGACGTAAAAGTAACTGTATGTGGTGTTGCTGCAGAAGGCTAAACCACATCCAATTTTATAAGAATTGTGCCAAACCATCTGTAGGTATAAGAATAAAAATCATGGGAGTATGGAAAATATACATTTGAAAATCATTTAAATACAATATGCATCACAGAAATGTTTGCAATGACGTTGTCACTTTATTTACCCTTTATAGTAAAACACGATCCCCATTTTGCTGAAAACCTGCTTTCACCCCTATTCAGCCAAAGGATGTTGGGGGTATAACAATAACGATTTAAAACACATACATAAAAACTCTTTGATTTTGTATTTATGTCTTCATTCAATGGAAACTGTTGATGGAGGAATGATGATGCAAAATTTTGTATCCTGTGTTTTGTGCAGGTACCACAGAAGTTTAGGACAAGCCATTGTCCAACTCCTCTGAGTCAAAAGATCTTTGTAGACTGCAACAAACCTGTTTATATTTCCTTGCTGATACTTTAATAACCCTGTTTTTCCAGTGTCTGGGCAATTTTCAGATGTTAAACAAGTAAATTGTTTCTTCCTGAAATCTCGAAATACCAGTAACTTTACTCTTTACTCCTAAAGACACTTAGCCTATTATCTTCATCTTAATTTTGTTACTTTGCCTATTATTTTCATTCTAATTCTGTTACTTTGAAGGTTCTCATCTTGTTTTGTCAGAATAACTCTCATGTTTCCATTGTATTTATTTCCTTTAAACATGAGAGGGTAAAACTTGCTTAGCTAACATTTATTTGTTCAGCCTGAAATATAAATATATATAAAAAAATACATCTACCTGAGTGTAATGGCCAAACACAGCACCTTTTGTTTTTGCTCCAGTTCCATATTTGAAATTTTTCTCCTCGTTGTACCAGGACTGAAGAACATCTGACCACGGCAATGGGGCAGAGGACATGAAGAGATTTTCACCACATGGTACATCTGAAAAGAGAGCGGTGCTGAGAAACGCATAAAGAATACACACATGAAAAATAAAAAACAACCCAAAACAAACCAGCAAATGTTGGGATCATTTCCACAGAAATTCTCATCCTAAGTGGGGCAGCAGGGTGTTGTTTTTTTCCAGTTAAACGGCATCACCCTTTGTAAATACCGAAGCTGTCACTTGACCAGTTCCCAGCATGGCCTGTTTGGCTGGTGGCTGGTTGTTGGCAGATCCTCTGCATGACTGTGGGAGCACCTGCACGGGTGCACCACGGGTTCCTGACTGTAATTTTGCTATTTGGAAGTTGCCAACCTAGTCATTACTCAGGTCACAGCCCAGTAATCTTGGGAAAATCCCAATAATCCAAATTTTACTCCTGGTACACAAGAAAGTCTCTACACTGCCTTCACCTAGTGTCTGTATTCAGGTCCAACCCCACTGCATTAGTCCCTAAGTGGGATTCACCCTGGTGAAAAACAGAGGATTTGGATTTTAGGAAAAAATATGGGAAGGACTGTCCACATCTTAGGTATGGTGTGGTTAGAAGTCAGTCAGCAGCACACTGGGCTGTTAACATGGTACAGCTGTAACTTCAATATCCAGTGACTGACTGAAGTGTTAATCTGAACCTCAAAGACAGTTCCAGGTTGCAATTTGCCAGGGGATTCAAAAGCCTGGTCTGAGAAACTATGCTTAGCACCACCAGCCAGTTTTAGACCTTCTCCATTTGCCCCTTTCTTTCCAGACATTTCGAACCAGCACATGCAAACTGGTCTCTGCCCTTAAGTGGGTCTGGATTCTCCTCTTTCTGATGGATATTTTAGGAGAATATGCTTTATTAGTATGATTTGTTTTTCCATCTACTGATAAAAATGGAATATACCTATGTGAAACTGATGAAATTTTTGATGAGAAATGGATTTGAACTTTTCACACTCAGTGGGCAGATTTCTACCCAGAAATTTCCCTTTGTCCCATGACCAAAAAAATAAAAATGGAATATAAATTGCATCTCATTTCCCCCCAACAAGCAAAATCCCAAAGTGGTCACATCAATGACATGTGTGATGTTGTTCAGTTCCACTCACGCTTCACTTACTGGTTCTCCTCAGATTAGGAGGACTGTGCCTTAAAGTACATCGATTGGCCCAGTTTTGGGCATTCTCTGCAGCTGGAGGACACCATTCCTTACCAAAAAAAGAAAATATTTGTCACATACCTACAAATAACCCCTCACAAAGGAGCAACATTTAGAAATTACATTTAAAATAAGAAAAAAGTCAAGTGCAAAATCCTTTTCATCCCATTTTTTGCAGGGAGAGGTAGGAGCAGAGTTACTGTGCACCCAGGAAATAGAAACTGTGAAGCCTGATGAAGCTGTATCTGAAAGAAATTAATGATGCTATGTATCTTTCTTGTCTTTTCAATTTTCATTCAAAAGGAAGAGATATTGTTCATACACCACAAATTTTCCAGACTTTTTCCTCCCCCTGCCCAGCCTTATGTTTCTCTTGGTGCTGGCTGTGCACAATCCTTAGGAAAGGTCCGGATATGGAATTTGTGGCTAAACAAAATAATGTGACCCTGCATACAGTCCTGTATCTCTCATTAAAAGTAGATTTAGAGCACACAACTTACCATCTTCATCATATTGCTGGCAGTTGGTTTTACTCCTCTCCTGAGGGCATTATGTCTGTCAACAATCAGCTTTTGCTGCTCTGCTCTGCTACTTGACAGAGCACCAAGAGCTTCAGGTTCCTAAATCAAAACAAAATGTATTTCTGTTTTATTTGAATGTGACTAAATCCTGCATTTTGTGTAGGAAATATTAACATTTTAAAGTACCAAAATGTTAATATCAGCTTCATGAGGGAGGAAGGGCTCTGCTTTGTCTCCTAAGTGTCTCTAGGGGTGCTTCCACGTGGAGCAGCATTTCAGTGGTTCCAGTGTAGAGCTTAGCAATAATAACACTGATTCCTGCGTTGTATCTTCCAACCCTCTGTGGAGGACTGAGATACTCTGGAATGCCTCTGTGCCTGTAAACTCCTACATTTAGGCAACAGAATCAGACTTATTTACTATTATTATAATTTCCTAATGAGGTGTTTCAGAAAGAGGATCTAAAAATCATCTGAATGCATGAATTGTGTTTATGATGTGTTTCTCTTCTGCTGTATTTTAAACATTCCTATCAATGTCTTTCTATTGAAGAAATCTGTTGTTTAATCGCAGGATCATCACAGGCCTCTCGTGGTACTTCATCAGGACATCCCACTGCACAGAAAATGTCTATACCTATCATGCCATAGATTTTCTTCCAATTCCATCATAACTGATAAAATTTTTCAAGCTTTTCATGTGTTCTTTAATTAAAAAACAGACGTGAAGGACTCAGCCTCCTCTTTACATCCATTCTCAACTAGTCTAGACTGCAGCATGGAGAGGAGAAATGGAAGGATTAGGGGGAAATAGAGTCAAGCCATTGGTCACATTGTGTTTCTGAAGCAGAAATAGCAAACTACAAATTTCAGACTAAGTACAGGTTGGGAGGAATCACTCTGTGTGGGCATTCAGGGTGTTAATTTAACTGTTTGAGGGAAATCAGAGATACAGGCGGGGTGGATGGGACTGTGAGCAAAGGGAGAGGCAATACCTCAGGACATGTAGGATGAGAAGGGCAGAGGGGCATGCAAATGATATCTGTAGGCCTGTGTGGAATTAATGGGAAGAGTGCTGGATCTTTGGGAGGTCCAGATTACTGGATCTGTGTACAGAAACTTCTGGAAAATACAGTTATCTCTGACCCAACTCATAGGTAACAATGAATCTTGAGATGTTTCTTTGTGGAAATGTGGAACCAGACGACTGCTTTGAAATGAAGCAGACTTCAAGGATAAATGCTTTCCAGATCCTAGCTATCTCGTCAGACTCTTTCTGCATATGTTTGGTGTGCATAGGAAAAGCCATATTCAGTCAGTCCACGAGTGCCTCAGGGCCCACTCAAATTTTCTGAATAAGAAATATGTATTCTACCTGTCCAGTGGATGGAGGCAGCACAGCTGTGAGACACAGGAACACCACTGGCAGAATCATCTCTGAAAAGGTGAGAATGAGGAATTAATTTATTTTTTACAGACCTTTCATTTCTTCGAATACAAAATACATCTTCCTCCTGTGTGTTTGCTGGCTTTTGCTTAAGTTGCTTGCTTTCTTTCTTCCTTCCTTCCTTTCTTCCTTTCTTTCTCTCCCTCCCTCCCTCCCTCCCTCCCTCCCTTCCTTCCTTCCTTCCTTCCTTCCTTCCTTCCTTCCTTCCTTCCTTCCTTCCTTCCTTCCTTCCTTCCTTCTCCATTTTTAGAACTAAAATAATAAAATTAATTCCCTCTCTTAATTTTGAAGTTTCTATAAATCAACTGCTTTTTACATCTCATATTTCCTGCTGTAACCCTGGTGGAATAACTCCACAGGTATTCACAGGTATTTTTGCTACCCTTCCTGCAGCAAGCCTATTGCTCATTTCCAAACTGGAATGGGATGGAATGCTGCTTTTAGCTTGCATCTGTGTCTAGGCTAGTCTGAAAACTCCCCTGGTCCCCATTGCCTGCTCTGACTGGAGTGCTTTGGTTGAAAGGGGAATTAGACGTTGAGTCCGTGCGACCTCTGCACTCGGGTGAAGGAGTCAGGATTCAAAACCCGTTCAAAACTCGATGACCAGCGCTGTGAAATCTTGCATGTGAGCTGGGGCAGAACTGGGAAAGACTTGTTTCAGGAAGCTTTTCTTGTTTTTATCTGATTTCAGACAACTCTTGATTATATTACAGATAATGAGGAATGACAACAGAAATTAGAGCCTTCTCTAACATTATGATTCCTGGTGTTTCGTATGCAGGGCCAGGAGCAGGACTTTGATGATCCTTGTGGGTCCCTTCCAACTCAGATTATTCTAAAAATATCTGATTCTAATTGAAGAAACATCCGCCAGATCCTGGACTCCAAGACTCCACTTGCCTGGGAGGCTCAAAGCACCACTCCAGTGACCCAGGAGGTCACTGCAAAGTTCAGGTATCTGCAATCAGTCACACGAGTTACATTCACCTTGTTTCTGCTCAGCTACCTCGGGCAGGCCAGCAGGTGACTGGAGTGGAATTTACTCGTTCTGGCAATTTTCCCAGCCTCCCACTCCGAGGGAATTTATGGGCATGTTACCACAGAGGTATATTATTAGCTTAACTTGTTTGGTTTTGAGGGGCTGCTGGTTTTAGTTTTAAATTATTCTTGGGGAGAAGCCAGTTAGGGTTTGCTGATCTTTTCCTATTCAGAAAAGCCCCTTTACCTCGAGGCAACCAGTTTATATAAAACACAAGGTGCTCTGGAGTACACTGGCACTCATAGAGAACACGTGGTTAGGAAAAACTACCCTTTTCCAGGTGGGACAGCAAGGCTCCTGCTCCTCACCAGCCTCTTACCTTGCACTGGGGGTGACCCGCAGTGCCCGGCCTCAGGCAGGGATGCTCTGCTAAACAACAAAGCCCGTGGACGGTGACTATGGGCAGCTGTAGCTCAGAGGCCAAAAAACTGGAAAGACTGGTCACATCTGTCCACATAAACTCTCACAACCTTCAAAACAGAGTGGCTTATTCCAAGCACTTGTTGTTGAGGGAAGATCTAGTTGATCCAGGAGGAAAACATACTGATACTTTAAGGAATAAGTCATTGATCTCCTGTTCTTAGTATTGCTTTATGTCCCCTGCTTTGATTTTGACATCACCCGTGCCTCCCTGAAGTGCTTTAGAAGCACAAGATTCCTTTCTTATTAATTTTTCTAATGCTTATTTCTCAGAGCCATTCCGAAACTTTGCACTTTATCTGACCTAGGTGTTTAGCAACAAAATGTTATACTCCCAATATAATGAAAAAAATATGCTTTTCACTTAATTTCTAACTAGAAAGTAAATAGAAGTGGGGGTTATTTTTAGCTGTAGTTACAAGAAAAAATATGCCTTTTGAGTGCAAAATATGATGAGATGCAAATAGAAAACGACCCTTTTTGCACATAAAACACATTTTAAAGGAAAAAGAACTCTTCACTGAAATTGTGAAGCTTTCTATTTTGCAAACTAAGCTGAAGAAGCTAACTTAGAGACATGGGCAAGGCATTCACTCACGGTAATATTTTCTATGAATTAACTTACAATTAAATATAATGGGTAATTTAATACATGATACAAGTTTCAAAATGCCATTGGAATGCTTTTTAAGACCCAGTGGGTTTCCCGCTCCAAGATATTAACATACTTTTGGCAATCCCACTGATTTCAACCAAATGCTTACAGTTTATGAGATGTAAATTTAATTGCTCTGCATTAATTTCTAGGCACCGGTCCTAAAATCAGTCTCTCTCTCCCCCTCCCCTGTTCCCCCTCAATCAAACATAAATCAGGACATGTGCCAAGTCTTACTGACTTTCCTGCAAATCCATCTGTATACCGGGATCTGCCACTGAAAGATGGTGCTTTAGCATCCCTAGTTTGTATGAGTTTGGCAAACTCGTGTGAATATGTTTTTCCCATCTCTCCCTCTAAAAAAAATAAAAAATAAAAAAAAAAGATGCATCCTAAATTATTCATTTAATTGAATAACCATTACCAAAAAAAATCCCTATTATTTTTTATTATCTTTGAAAAAGACCTGAAATAGAGTAATGTCTCTGTCATTGCACTTGTACGGCATTATTGCACAAAGCCCTACTTAGCAGCCACTTTGCAGAAGAGGAGTAAATTAAACAAGGTGTTAATTTCCCCACTTTGAAAGTAGGTGGTGATAGAAACATAAACCAATAGAACCTACTGAGCTGGATATTTATCCCATTCAATGTGTTTTACTGTCTCTCTGTCCCTTTCTCTACACACATATAATTTACTAAGATGCTGCTTTCTTGATATAGGTGGCTTTTCTTGAATGTTTGATTGTTCATCCATTTTCTCTACCTTTTTCTTTTAGCTTGTGTTACACTATTGCCTGTATAATCCTTATTTTTCATTGAATAAGATCCTCTTCTGTGACTGTCCTAAATTTTTCAAGAAGTCTCCTGGTGATAGGTTTTATTTTAATACATGAAAAACATCACAATACTTTAAGCGAAAGAATCGAGGCAAATCCTACCTTCCGTTTCCAGGAAGATCAGAAGTTTCTTCTGTCCTTCTTCATGTAGTTGTGGAATTGTCTGGAATTCTTCACTGGGGGGTGATTTATAGCTCTCCTGTTTCCTGATAGGACAAGGTGATTCAACGTCACAGGTATTACAACATTCAGGTAATGACCAGATAGAACAGCGTATTTTTCAAGTGCAAATTCATCCAAAAAGAAGGTTGTTTGCTTGAGAAGGAGACAAAGATATTTCTGTAATTTATATTTGGATGTTGGATAAAGATTAAAAGATTACCCTGTGTACTAACATTAAAACACATATTTGTTTTGGCATTTCCGGGTACATGGGGTGAGATGGGATGGGTGGGAACGCTGCCAGGTCAGAAGGGCCTTTTTGTGTGCACTGACTGCTTCTGTCCACATTCAACCTCCAGTAACTGCTGACCAGAGCAGCTGTCATGGTCTTCTTTTATATCAAATGTTGCCATTTCTTTATTTAAATTCAGATCTGCCCTCCTCACAGTCACTCAGCTCCTCCCTGAGTCCTCATGCTGTGCCTTCAGAACAGGCCTTTGCTTTTCCACACCTGGGGAAGCAACACTTTGGTTTTGCCAGACACGATGGCAGTGGGGTGGTTTGATGGTTTGTAATTATGTGGAGAGGAACACACCGTCAGCAAGTTTGGGGTTGACACCAAACTGCGGGGAGAAATCCATATGATAAAAATCATTCAGATTAACCTCAAAAAGATGGAGACGTGATTTGACAGAAAAGATCTGAAAGCAAACAATTGATCTGAAAGCACACCAGTTGTCTGGGGAGCAGCTCTACAAAGATACTTTAGGAGTTGGACGTGATCATAGAACAGTTTAGGTTGGAGGGGACCTTAAGAGATCGTTTACTTTCAATCCTCCCACCAGGGGCAAGGATGATCTGAGAGGTCTTTTCCAATGTAAGTGATTCTGTGAGAAGTTGCACAAGAGTCATCATGAACCTCAAACTTCACTGCTTTAGCCACTGCATAGTGCATGCACTGAAAATAGTGATTAAATCCACTTTTCAGCAATTCTGAAACAGTGTTGGGACTGCTGTGTCCAGTTTTAGAGTCCCCAGTACAAGAAAGGCATTAACAAAATGGAGTAAGCCAGAAAAGGGCTACTGTGTTGGAAAGGGAGAAGGCAGAGATTCACTCTTTTACAACACAGACTTGAGGTTGAACATGGCGTTGGCCCAGATGATCTTCAGAGATCCCGTGCAACCAAAACTGTTCTAAGGTTGTCCGATTTTTATGTTGTTTACACTGGAGAGGAACAAAGTGAGACTTGTCTTATTTTACTTGTTGACAAATATGACAATTTAACAAATTACAGTGGGAACCTCTAATTGCCGTATGAGAAAACAAGTGTTATTAGCATGATCGGTATAACCATTACTAATGAAAAGGTTCTGTGCAGGTGATCAGTGAGCAATGGATCATAAGGTAAAGTCTATGTTCTATTACGCTTGTCAGTCATCTCTCTGCCTCATATACACTGAGACTCTGTGAATCACCTCCCCACTCAAGTGTCAGAGCTGCCTATAAACCCGAGAGAGTGATTCAGAACAACCTATCCCCCGATAGCATTTCTGTGAATATTCTGTCATGACACTTCCTAAGTCGTTCCTATAGTTTATTTTCACAGAATCACAGAACATCTCAGGTTGGAAGGGACTTCTAAAGATCATTTCTCCAGTCTGTTGAGGTCCCTCTGAATGGCAGCACAACCACCTGGTGTATGAGCCCCTCCTTTCAGGTTCGTACCACCTGCAAACTGGCTGATAGTGTAAACCTCACTTCTCTAGCAAATCTCATTAAGTCTCAGGCATTTATAGTGAGTCTGTATGCCTGGCATTGCTAATATGAAGGCAATTCCTTGTCTTTCTTCAAATTTTCATGCCAGCTCCACCTCATCAGTCATCAGCTACTTGTTTCCATTTTTCAGGTATGTAGAGCCCCTCTTTGTCTCCTGACCTTCATCTTTCACTCACTCTTCAGATTCTGTCCATGACTCCTGCAGCACCTGGTGATGACTTTCCCCCATTAATTGGTACATTATCACCATCTTTAGTTTTGTTACGGGAAAGCGATCAATAAACATTTTCAGTTACTTCTGGATTTTCTTAGTTTTGATGCCTAAAAAATATTTCAGTGCAGTAAGCTAGATCTAGTCTGTGGATATTGTCTTATAAATAGGTCAAACCTATTTTGTTTCTGTTTTCTCCATTTACTATCCCTATTTGTCTGCACCCCTCTTTTATTTTGCATCCAGCCATCCAATATCTTGGAGGAAAACCATCTGTTCATTCTTATTTCTACAGCATTTTCTAGAATTCCCAGAGCAGGATCCCAGAGCCTATCACAGCAAGAACAAAAAGCACTAATAAACTACACAAAGAATTTAGATTCCTCTCAGCTATCTTTAGATGTTCAAATAATACATATCTACACAATATAGGTGTCTAGAGTCTCTCAATAGTCAACAGAGAGCAAGAGGAACCTTTCTGTTTTCCAGTCTTAGATCCCTATCTTAAATAAATTGCCTACTGAAAGTATTGTTCTGTTCTTGTTGGCCACACAGTGACTCAGACTAAAAGTCACAAAAGCCTCCAAAACTCCACTCTGCCAAGTTACTTTTGTAAGTGGGAGGCAGTCTTCAGATATCTAGATGCTCCTGGGTTTTTTTCTACTTCATGGCTGAAGAGAGAATTAGAGGTAGAAAAAATTAGCTTTTATCCAGTGGAGGACAAAATAATTGTTATCATAGATTAGGATTAAGTTGAACTAAATTTATCAATCTAAAAATTAGTTTTAAGTCTTTAAAGTGGTGGGTAGTCTCCAGATTCATCTTAGAGAGGAACCTTGGGTGACATCCCTATTCACTGAATAAAGCAGAGACCTGAATTAGAGATATCAAAACATTCGAGATATTCCACCTTCACAACTGCTCAGTCCCTTTCTGTTCCTCAGTCCTGCATTGCAAATGGGTGGAGTTTTCTCATTTTCTGTCCACCACAAACTGAAAACGCAGATGCTCATCTGGAGTTTCATTCCTGTTACACAAATGGAATGGTCAATAAATGTGTTGCTCTTAAAGACCTTCTTGGCA
Organism: Mohoua ochrocephala; assembly: GCA_013398855.1. NCBI lineage: Eukaryota > Metazoa > Chordata > Aves > Passeriformes > Acanthizidae > Mohoua > Mohoua ochrocephala. The sequence continues at coordinate 191,354 of VZTA01013381.1, read as the reverse complement.
GTTTTCCCACTGGAATTTGAGATATAATCAGCCACATTCTTTTCTCATATTCCATATGAGAAAAATTTTCTCAATTATTAAAGCATATCATTTTTTTATTAGCCTGAACAAAAATGTGGTTTTTTTCTATGTATCATCTGCATTTATCTCAGGGAGGTAATTCCTTTGTGAACAGTGCAACCTCAGATTACACAGCTTGATAAATATTTTGAGTCCATTAAGGAGATTCCAAACTATATTAATAATCCTAAAAGAAATTTAATGCCTTGGCTTTCATTTCTACCTCAGTTTTGTGTTCCCCAGGGCTTTAATTCTACAAGTAAACTGATGGAAACATTGTGATATCAACACGACCTTTGGAAAACTGCAGCCTGAAGGCTCCACCATGTATGTCCAGGAATAAACTGGTTGCAAAGTCAATCACTGAGACTTGGTTCTTCCATCCTAAAAATGGTACTGATTCTTTCAAGAGTCAATGGCCCTTTTTTCACTCTCTGTTATCACAAACTTCATTTGAGGGCACAAAACCCAGGCTCTTCTGTAGCTCTTCCCAGAGCCAGTAACTCTAAACCAGCGTGAAGCTGAAGAAGATTAATTTTTTATTAATTTCAGCCTTCTGCTGTAGCAAATGCATTTAGGAACAGTGCATTTATTTAGAAGGGTTCTGTTTCAAGAATCTACTCGACCAGGCAATCACAAGAGAAATGCAGCTAAAAATGAAATTAAATTTGCATAATTTATCTGAAAGAAGTGTCTCTGTGTTTAGGGTGAGATGTTGTTTGCCATAATCTTAGCAGTATAACAAGGCTGTGTAACAACATCCTTATACCATACCACGCTTTTCCACAATGCCTCCTTTAGATCCTTGGTACAGTTAATTCCCAGCATGCCTGCTATTATCAATTCTGATTTTAAAATGTCAAGAAGAAAATGTTAGATGTCATGGAAGGCAAGGTTTATGATAAGCGTTTTGTGCCTGGAAAAAAAAAAAAAAAAGGTGGAACAGAAGCTTTCTGTGGATTTTTATAAATGTCTGATATATATTTCATATCCTTTTTTGGACATGGATCATTGAAATATGTTCATGGCAAAGTTCCAAAATTCAGTTTCATCATTGATTGCTGCACTGGACTAGTGGAGCACTAGTTTCTCTTCTTTCTAATGTGATTTTTCAGGTTTTAAGCCTGATCAAACCCTGAGGTAGTCTAAAACAAGAGTCCATTATGGGAGCAGCAGTGTCTTGTGTTTAAGAGTAGTAATGTACTTTATAAAGAAAATAGACTTAGATTTTAAAAATTTACTTTTCAAGGTATCTAAGTGGCAGAAAATTTTGTTGCCAAGCTGTATTTCTGTTTTTCTGTATCCCTGCATGTGTTTATTTAACTCTCCTTGACTTAGAGAGGAAAATGCACTAGACAAGGAGAATTTTGTTCACAGGGCAAATCTGTTTTGCCTCAGTACTCGTAGCTCCCCAAGCACTGAACACATTTAGGTCCTCCTTAATGGCAGTGCAGAATTACACCTTGTGGCCTGTCACGGGAAGGGAAACCCCCAAAATTCTTTTGATCTGCCTCCCACAAAAAGGCCTCGTTGTAACACCATGAACAGGAAATGTTCAAGCACAAATTTTTCACTGTTGGAGAGCTTAATTATTTCTATGAATAATGGTCTTCCTGTTTTATTGAGAAACTCCAAAATATTTGGGAGCAATTTCCATTTCTTCTACAGTTTAAAATCATATCCTGCTATCAAGTACCTGGACATAATTCCAAATGGCTTTTAAGTAATATTGTCTCCATCATCATGCTAAATCCAATGCATATAGAGATAATAAAAGATAAACCTTTATTTTCAGGTATTCTATGTTAATCAACACACAAAGTGCAAGAAATTTTGTCTGTTAATCTACACACCTAAAGAACTTCTGTGTCAAAATTAAGTCGTGATTACAGTATAAGGAAAAAATTGAGGTAATTCTACCAAATTGTGCATTTTTATTTTTTTTAAGAAGTAAGTATTTGCAGTCTACACATTCTATCTGTGGCCATATCCTGCACTGGTAGTTTATATAGTCACATCCCCTTTGAAAACACTTAAACCCAAATTTTACCAGGAAAGATGATGAGACATTCTGAAGAAAAGAATATTGCAAAGACCACCAAGACCACTTTCTACAAGTCATTTATGTACCTGGAATGGAATTAATTTAAATAACCACAGGCATCTACATTTCAGGAAGACTCCTTTCATATACCTTGAAAATTAACAGGTATCTTTGGGACATGTTTCATTTGATCCCAAAGTTAACATCTAAACAAAATCGTATGTTGTCCTAGAAGTACTTGCAATCATAATCTTATGATTCTTGAATGGCCATATGAAAGTCTCATATATTTTTAATTATTTTTATTTTAATTGTTTGTATTTAACTTATTCATGAAAAGAATATTAAAAGCTCACCTTGTTGGGCTAAACATGTAGCAGAAGCTGAGGGAATTTTGGTGAGGGAAGGGAACAGCTCATGAACACCCCTGGAGAATTAATCTCTTCTCCTCTTCACAGAGAAATTCTGTAGCTCCTCTCTGGTTTGTGCGGTTTCTCATGTTGGGGAAAGACACACTTTTAAAAACTGACTGAGAAAAGGTAAGATTCAGTCAGAGTCAGAGCAAGGGAAAGAGAATACCAAATGCTAAATTGTGGAAGAGAAAGCAAACTCTGTTATTCAATGAAGGCTGAATTTGTGGAGATGAACTGGGGCTTTTTGGTGTTCATCAGGAAGAGAAAAAGACAGAACAGAGAGATGGAGAGGAGTGAAAAAGTTCAGCATTGTCAAGAGGAAACCGATTATTATCTCTCTGTCAAGAACCCCCAAGGATTCTAAAAATTTCAGTGGTAAAGATATTTCTGGACATATTTGATAAGCATCACTGGGTGTGCCCACTCAAGTAATCTCAGAAAAGGGGAAGTAATGTTGATTACAGGATAAGATGGAAGGAAATAAGAGGAAAAGAGTTGCTTGTCACATCCAGGAAGGTTATGGCTCAGTCACAGCTGGAACCCAACTTCTGCACACAAAGCCAGGATTTCCTTTCACCTTCTCTTAAAAAGAATTTCATTATGGGCATCTGCATGATACAGATCTCAACCCGTATGCTGAACATCCACCAGGAGGGTCTGAGCATCCTCTCTGGATATGTCCTCAACATTAAGTGCAGAGGAAGCCGAACAGGCTTGGATTATTTGCAAGAATCATAGAATCACAGAATTGGTGTTATTTAGGTCGGAAAAGACCTCTCAGATCAACAACCAGCACTGCCAAGGCTACCACTAAACCATGTCCCTCAGTGCCACATCCACACATCTTTTAAATACCTCCAGGGACGGTGACTCCACAGCTCCCCTGGGCAGCCTGTTCCAATGCCTGACCGCCCTGTCAACGAAGAAGTTTTTCCTAATATCCAATCTTAACCTCTCCTGGCACAACTTAAAGCCATTTGCTGTTGTCCTGTTGCTGGTTACTTGGGAGAAGCAACCGACCCCCACGCGGCTGGAAAGGAAGGAACAAATGTCTCCGTTCACAGAGCCGCGTGCTCCCGCTGCCTGGGAATGAGGGTTATCTTGGATTGCACACCAGACTGCACTGCTCAGTGCCATCACTGGCTGACACTTGCTGCTCTGTGCTATTTGGGTGACAACTTGCAAGGTGGGATCTCCAAATGCTCAGGGAAGTTGGAAGTGCAGGCGTGTAAGAGAGGATTTTGTTGCTGAAACATGGACGTCTGTTGCCAATTTTGCTGTAGCATATTTGAGACATATGCACGGTACTAACAGGTATTACACAGCACTTATGGGAGACTCCCCTTCTGGAGTGTCAGATGGAGGCAAGGTAGGACATCCTGCATTACTTAAAATAACCCTAAATGTCTACATGGAGGCAAATGAATCCCATCCTCATTATTTCGTGCATAATAAGTCAAATCGCCTGGCCTCAGCTATGCTTCCAAATCTGGGGATTTACCAGGCATTGTCTGTCAATTGCTCCCTTTTTCTGTTTGAGTTGTTCATGTGTTTCTGCCTGACTACTTCTTTTTTTGGGGTACATGATACTAAGCACCAAAGTTTGGGCAGCTGAATATAGCCCACTGTCTGATTCAGACACTTTCCTTCAAATTTGATTTCATTTGTCTCAACTTCAGTGCTTGGCACTGTCTTGAGATGCTGTAAAATATTCTGCCTCAACATTAGCTACTGGTTCAGAAGGTTTGAGCTTCCCATTGGTGTTTCATCACATCTGACAGCCCTGAGTGGCTGTCTCAGATTTGTCAGGGCATCTTAGACAGCCAAGAATAGCTCTCAGGGACAGGAATGGACATTCAGCTGTCTAAATGGTAGCCATTTAGTCCACTTTAGGGCTCAATGAAGACAAAATTCAGACAATTCTATCAAATGACAAGTTTTTCCTCAATCTTAGAAAAGGGTGAACCACCCACTACAGGTGTCTGTATCTCTCCAGTGACAGGGAGCGAGCCTATGGCAGGATTCAAATTCACACACCTAATTGTAGATGCCTACACTTGAGGAAATGTCCTGACTCTTGCGATCCCTGGCAGTAGAATTCAGTTGCCTTCAGGCAACCAGAGCCATTAGGAGTACCTTTGAATATTAGACATACTCATGTGGGCCATGCTTTTTGTTTAGTTCAACAGATTGCACTAAAAGAGTCCTGCAGCCTAGTGGATCTACAATATCTCTCTCAGAGTCAAAAAGAAATCGAGGAGTTTGTGTCATTTGTGTGCCTCAGCCCAGATGCTCCATTTGATGAGAGCTTGAACAAAGAAGGATTTCAGGACCTGATCCCAGACTGGATCCAGCTGGGAAGCATCCTTTGGTTTCCCTGAGTACTGCATTGTGTTTGCAGGGAGGATTCAGCTGGTGCTGTAGGAGAAGACAACATTCTTTTGTTATGGTACAGGGCTCAGAGAGGATATTTCACTTAGAGCACAAAATAAAAAGTGATCTGGGATGACCCTGCTTGATCAGGGAGGTTGGAGCAGGTGACCCACTGTGCTCCTTTCCAACTTGACCCATTCTGTCTGTGATTCTGTGAAAACCATAAAATATGCCTTCTTTGTTTGCAAGATCTCAGACTTATATAGAAGCGCTCTCTCTCTTGGGTTTTTGGGGTTTTTTTTTGGTGTGTTTTGTTGTTTTTTCCATGCTTGGACATGAGCAGTAGCCAGTGATGGCTGTTTCTCTCTCTGTGTGTGTGTGTGTGTTTGTGAGCCCAATGCCATATTTGAAGTCTTTCACCTCATGCTTGTCTGACAGCTGACCAAGTACTGAAAGTGTCTGTCACAGACAGATTTTCAGTGCAGTTCACAGCTCACATAACAGAGGGAGAGGGGAGGGGAAAGACAGTTCACAAAATGTATGAGGAAACGTGTTGGGAAGATGCAGGATCTCTGCGCAGACAGAGTGTCTTTTGTCTCTCGGGCAGAATGACTCCCTGGCTCGAAGCCCACCGTGAAGCAAATAACAGAGCACATTCATTATGCCCTAATGTTGCTACATAACAGTATATTTGGGAATTAAAATATAGGCAAAGGTGTGCTCTTTCACTATTAATATTTTTGTAATCTCACTTGCCGTTGTCTCGCCATTCAATAGGTTCTTTGTTCTCACCAAATCCGCAGCCCAAAATTACCTTGCTCGAAATAAGTTACAGTTGCACTGAAAATGTTCCTTCATATTAGTTTTCACTCCATTTCGAAAAGAACAAGGGTTTATTACTGATCAGAGTTATGCAAAACAGATGGTATTTTTCTTTTTTATATCAAAGAATAACATAACCATATTTAGGTATGAATGGTGAGATAATTTTTTAACAAAGTTTTCATATGTTAAAGCCTGATGTCTGGTCTGAGATAATCATATAGATGTCCTGTAGTGATTCAACTGAAAAAAGACATCACTGGAGCAGGATTTAACCCGCTTGAACAACTAGAGACCAGACCTATTGCTTTCTGGAAATGCTTGCACTGCTACATTGATGGCAGAGATCTTGGGTACAGATGTCTATCTTAAAAATCACTGAAGTAAAAGGCCATAATTTCTTCTGAACACTCAAAATTTTGACTTTTGAATGAAATTTTTCCTTCTACTTAGATTTGGGGAGTTTTTGTTTGTTTCTTTGTTTGTTTGTAGTTTTGTTTGTTTGTTCTTGTTAAAACCAGACGAAGTTCCTTTTTATAAAAAAATTTTTTGAGTATTTAATTAAAACTTTGAACAAGGTTATGAAAGAATCCGCAAATAGAGAAACAAAGAAAAATCACACTCATATTAAACAGTCATGTCAACTATTTTTATAGTTATTTACAGGTGGAACGAAACACTTTCACCATTTTGCTAATCACTGTTTGTACCATTTCCATGCCAGCCCTGCCAGCACTGATAAATGCCCTATTTTCTTCTGAGGTTCTTGACACTTTCTGCACTTAAGTAGTTGCACAGCCTTGTGTCATTCAGCTGCAATGTAACCGTGACATTTTAGGAAGCAGTGGTTCTGCTCAGAAATAGTTCATTGTTTCAGTAAGATAAATCTCCATGAGATTTGATCTGTCAAGGGGAACTCACTTGGTGTTACAACTCTTCCAGATGACTGATTTCTTAAGCACCCAGCAAAATCTCAGGAGCTGCCATTGATTCAGCATTGATTACCACAGTACCTGCGATTCTTGCGGGTACCCAGCTACCCAGAAAAAATACACAAGGGAAAGGTACTGCAAATTGAGGTGGGACAAAGAGGTGTGGTGAAAAAACGGTCCCATCTCATGGTTTATGTATTGTATGAATCCTATGAGGAAGGAAAATGAGACCTTCATCAGCATTAACACTGTGGAAGACACCCCCACTGATAAGGGAAAGGTTCAGTAAGAACAGAAATACATTGGTCATGAATTGGCTTTCCTGAGGAAACCAGTGCATAAGGACAATCACAGAGATCACAGGGATTGATATGGAGTATTTAGGTCACTCTGCCTTTTTTCCATCCCCCTCTTTCCCTCAAATATCTTGAGGAGGGATCGATTAACTTGATTCTCTTGCAGTCTAGAGATGTTCGCAGAGGATGGGAGCTTCTGCTTTTGTTTGTTTGTTGTTTCGGTTTGGTTTTTTTTAAAACTTTATCTGCTTGAATAACTCCTGCATTTCTTCTCAACACTTTCTGCTCTTCATTTTCCTGACTTTCTTACTGACGGTCTGAAACAGCTTTACTTACCCAGGGTAACCTATTTGGCAGTGCCTGTTGGGGGCACACATATGGTCCATGATGGAAACCTCAGGTTTACATTCTTGAAAATTTCCATACCCTGCTAACTTTTCAAGCTGTCCCCACCTCTGTTCTATGTAAATGCATGCCCTAAATCTTGTCATTTCCAGATCGATGGAGCAACTGTCTTACTGAAAATCCTCTTCTGCCAGTTGTTAAAGTGTGCAGCTGACTTAAAACAGAGAAGTTGATTTTCTGGGGACTGCTCAAACTGTAATGTTAAATATTCCTCACTGAGTAGGTTCACAATGACTATGACTGTAGGCAATTAATATGAGTTTCCCAAATGACAGCCATTTTCTCTTGGTATTTTCTCTTTTTTTGTTTGTTTGTTTTTGTCTCAGGAACAATTTCACATGGGCAGACTAAGACAGGTTGCTATTGTGAATCTGCTGCAATGCTTCCAGGTATTCATAACATTGTTTGCATTGCTAAGTGCTGTGAGGGGAAAGTATCAAAGCTCAGGGATTATGCTCTGCTGAAGCTGATTAAACAGTTCCTCCAGTCTGAAGAGTTATGACAAATGAAAATCTCTTACACACAAACCCAAGTTATCCAGGTTGTCTGTTAATGAAACAGATGTCAGTTTGCTTAAATGCCAGGCTTCGCTTTTCATCCTGTTCTTCAAGTCCTTGAATTTCCGCCTGAGCAAAAGTTAGGAGTGTACTCCTGTGCAACATTTGTCTATGTGGTAGGAAAATTCCTTAATTTAATTGCTCCAGAATTAAAAAGGGGATATTTTATATAT
>VZTA01013381.1:70585-183255 GCA_013398855.1 Mohoua ochrocephala | reverse complement strand
ATATATATATATAGAGAGAGAGAGAGAGAGAGAGAGAGAGAAATTTTTGCAGAAATTGAATCACATTCCTTTGTTCTGGTTTTCATCTGATTCATAATTATTCCATTGAAAAACAAGTATACAGTATTTCAGCAGAACATAGAATTCATCTGACCCAACAATCTTCTCACATTAAATCTCCAATCTAACAGGTTCTGTAGGCTCCCTATGTAGTAGATAAAGAGAGATGGGCAGCTGCAAGAGGGCTGTACATCACTTCTTTGCAGATGTCTGAAAAGCAGGACAAAACATTCTCTGCAGGAGATTCTTTTCATCCAGGGAAAATGGAAAGGCTACACTGGATCATCTCCTTAAAGTTTAGAAATCTGCAGGTAGGCAAGATACCTTGAATTTTCTTTAGGCGTTCAGAAACCTGAAAAACGAGACATTGCAGGTTCTCTGAGAATTCAGCTGTGATGAAAAGCTGGAAGCAGCTTTGTAACAGTAGCATCTTTCTTGAGTTCTCTCAAGTGGTCTCAAAGCAAATAACATTGAGGAAAAAAAAGATTATGAGAGTCCAGCTATTTCAGTGAGGAATTTGACTGGCGTACAAGGAGATTCAAAGGGGAAATATTTCTAATTAATAGGCAGCAAGACTTAACAGAAAAGAAAGGACAACTGGAAGATTATAGTGTGGCCATAGTGTAACTATAGAGTAAAGCAGATATAGTCGCATTTCTTTAGATTTGGAAATGTGTTTTTAATACAGATAATTTGCATTGTACCACAAGAACTAACCTCCTCCATGTCAATTGCATCACACTCCTAAAGCAAGTGTTTTTCTATCAGTGATGCACTTACAGGAACCAGTACAATGTTTTCAGACATGCGTGTGGTTTTACTTCACAAAGTCCTGTTCTGTCAAGATAACCGGCAAAATGTCTGCACCTGCTCCACTGCAATTGGCTCATCTGACACTCCCTTTGTAGAAGTGGTGCAAGTCTACAGGAACCATCACATTTGGGCAGTGGGAAGCCATTTCATTCCCAGACACGTTACTTACCACTCACCACTTTTATTCCTCAAAGAGATATAACCTCACATATCTTCTGAATTGAAAAGGCCATAACAGTTCATCCCCTCTCTGTTGACATGTCAGATAGTTTGCCATGTACTGGAAAAACTGTACAAACGTGTTGTTTAAACAAAACAGGCGAGTCAAATCCCCTTTCCCAGACTTGGAATGGATTTGCCAACTCAACACCGCCAAAGCCACAGCAAATAACCACAAAAATTCCTGCCAGCTCTTCACTTACTGCTTAGTCCATTGGTGCAAACATGAGGACAGTCTCTGCAGGGGATCCTTTTGGGGGCACGGTGTGTAAACACAGCTCATTAGTTACCCTTTGAAATTTTGAAGTGATGAGAAGGGAAAAAATCTTTTCTTCATAAGACAAGGAACCTTCTTCTCTGGTACTGCAGCTGCAACCCAAAGGGAGAAACTAATATCTAATACCTATCTAATTTTCAGACAGCTGAATTCCAACTTCCATAAAGTGTTGGGACTGGAAGAGCAATGCTGGTCTCACTCATTTCCATGCCTCATCTGTTGTAGGGAGAGCTTAACTATAGCATAATTCACCAAGTTCAGAGACTGAGTGTAGGTACTAACAGAACAGCACAGAGCTGTTGCAAAGTTATAAAGGTTTGGCACAGCAAAAGTTTTATTCTCCCAATGCAAGATAATTTTTGCAGTTCAAACAATACCTGGGATGGATTTGTCACTACTGTCCTGGATGTTGTTGATCCATTAAACACAAAGGTTTGAGTTTCACCAAACCAGTGCTGGATTGAAGATAATTGTGAAGTGTGTCCACTTACAACTCAGGATTTATAGCCATAAGAAAAATATACATGATACACAATATGAGAGTCTTCTTGCTTTTGTCAAGGAAAATTTCTGAAGGCATTCAGACATCTCCAGAATAAAAAAGCATGGCATACAAATGAGATGGAGCAAGTGTTCCAAAGTAGCATTTTGGACACATCTCAGTGATTCTTATCAGCATAAAGCTAATCAGTCTTGCATGCCTGTATGTACCTTACACACTTTGACTGTGCTCCAGCACAACAGGTACTTCAGAATCCTTACACTTTTGGAAATAATGTCGTTATACTTCTGCTCCTCTTTTCCTCATATGCAAAAGAATGCCAAGAAACTGAGACCAGTTAGGAAGTTCTTGAGGAAAAACACCAGACAAACTCGCTTTTGCTTTTTCTTGCATATTTAAAATTGCAAAATAAAGTGCACTTCTTTGCCTAAGGTCTAACATTCTTTGTAGCAGCATCCTTTCGCACATTAAGAAAATAAGAGATAAAAAGCACTATTAATTCAAACAGTAAAATACACTGAAGGGATTTTGTCTTCTTTGGTGGCTTAAGCTAAAGGTGAATATAGAAGCTGCTATTTTTCATACCTACTGAGAACTGAGTCTAAATCCCTAGAACCTGTTGAATTCCTTAGCCCAGAAATTGGACAGACAGTTCTGGTCTGCAGAAGTGCTTAAAATTTATTATTTCCCTCATGGAAACTGCATTTCTCTGGATCTATAAAACTGGCCATGTAATCAGATTTCTCCCTAAGGAATTAGATCCCTAAACACAGATATCTAATCTTTAAAAAGAAACATGTTCTCAGTCACTTAGTGTACCAAATGTCTCATGAGATATAATGATAAACTTTTACCTTTAGCTAGCTGATTGAATTTTTAGTTAATATATACTGACCTAAAGCCACATTCCTCGGTTCCTTGTCAAACTGGTTGTTGTTTTCAATTTGGTACTATTTGGGGAACTGCTCGCTGAATAAAGAAAACTTCCATAGAAGCACAAATTTCCAGCATTATTGACTAATTAAGGCTTTGTCTACGCTGGCAGCTGGGGACTTTAGGCAATCTCATGCCCATATGCACTAACCATTTTACATTGTAAATCTCTTGGCTGGGTCTTAAGTGACAGTCTTGCCTGATGCTGCAAAAAATGTTGGCACGAGGCTGATCTGACCCCTTCATATCATGTGCTTTGAAATTATCTGGGCACGCAATCTGTAAGCACTATAAATCGATCTGCTGCAATCCCACAAGTCCTTGTCTCTGACTTCTTGCAGTTCCCGCAAATCCTTTCTTTTCCTTTTGTCACCCATAAGCGCAGAGAATCTCAGAAAAACACAGAGAATTCACAATCGGCTGCTGAAAAAGCTCAATTCCGCGTGCTAAAAAGGAAACTGCTTCACCTAAACATTTAGTCAAGTAATAATAGGCAGCATATCCTTGGTTTGTGATCCTTGGGAACGTGGGGGAAGCAGTCAGGTTCACTGTGGATAATTCAAAACTGGTCATAAATATCAGATAAGATTTCCCTAGTGCATCATGAGGACAGTGCTTCAAGGCAGCTCATGGCAGAGGGAAAACATTTAACAGGATGAAATAAAATTTACCTTAGAAACTTGTTTTATGCACAGATTTTTCCAAGGCTTTTTGCAAGGATTTTGCTTTTGTTGCATGAGCACCTAAGAGCAAATTGAGCCTTATGTGCGTGCACAATCCATATTGAAGAAAAATATTTTCAGGCTAATAGCCTTGAAAACTCAAGGAATGCTAGAGTTTCTCAGACCACTCAAAAGCAGCCTGGTTTTATTGAGTCCAAAACAGGGCTTTTTTTTTTTTTTTTAATTGCCATTCCTGAAATTTTGTTCAATGGCTAACAGTAGTTTCAGTCCTTATTCTCTGCAGTTCCTCTCCTTTTTTTCCCACCCAGATTTTCTGCATTTCTCATCATCATCAGTATCTCACATCACCATCATCACATATTCTTCTGATTAAAAGGAAGAAAGATGATTTATAACCTCTTCCTCCTTGACCTCTTTCAGCTCCACAGCATCGTACATACATATATAGCACTATCCAGTCTAACTCCTGCTGAAATTGATGTTATATTTTAGATTTTTCCAAGAAGTCTTCCTTTTGCTAGGCAGAAATAGAGGTGCTCACACTGGGGGAGGTAGATATTTACACTAAGAGAGCAGCATCCCTTTCTGGGGGGACTGAAGTTCCAGCTGGGAGAGGGAAGCAGGTGGGATAATCAGACTGGATCTTCTCTGCAGAGGCTGCAATGTGAGCAGCCTTAAAGGTGGCCTGGTTAGAAAGGGAAAATTACTAAGCAGAAGAAAACATCTGCTGGAAAATGTTAGCAGAGATCTTTCCAGCCAGCCTGGGAGCTATGAGCCTGGGAACTAAACTTTCAAACTAGGAACATCCCTGACAACTGCATCTGGCCTCCTGAAAGTACAGCTGGGTTTCCCAGAAGCCAGAGACATCCTGAGATACCATCGATAAGCAAGAGAAATTGTAACAGCCATTATTCAGCTGAAAAAGTGGAAACAATCTGGGAAAATAAACGTGGTCTTAAAGAACAAAACTTATCATCATCTATTGGCTGGTTCAGGTGAGAAATTGAAATTAAAAGCATCCGTTGGCTCCTTGAAGTGGTGATGTCCTGTGCCTTCTTATGTCTCTATGATATAAAAAGGACTTAATTTTTATCCAGACTGGAGCCTCTGTTTCTGAGAACTTTTTGTTCTGTATTCCTTGCCTTGCCTTGCCTTGCCTTGCCTTGCCTTCCCTTTTTTTCTCTGCACGTACTTTCTGTGAGAGCCTGGATTCTCAGCAGGGATATCTGGTGAATTCCAGACTCCATGAGACTCAGTCCAGTACCTTATTGATCCCTCTTTTGTCCCCCTTTTTGAGATCAACTTTAGGAATTGTTTTATAATTCAACAGGAATTATAACATTATAAATTTTGTACATGAATACGATGAACATGAGCAGCCATGCAATTTGGTGGTCTGGAAGACACAGAATCTTAGAACAATTGGGGTTGAAAAGGACCTCTGGAGGTCACTTTGTCCACCCTGCCTGCTCAAGCAGAACTATCCAAAGCCAGTTTCCCAGATGTCTAGATGACTTTTGAATACCACCAGGTCCCAGTTCTGGGTGCCAGCCTGGGAGAGATGTTTGCCAGCAATACTTGAAGTTTTCCATGTCTGCAACAAGTGTTTTTTTGGCCACGTGTTTGAGTCTTCTCAAAAGATTTCTAAGGAAACACCTTAGATGTCTGGGGGGTACCTCAAACTTGAGTTTTACACCTATGTGAGGTAGATGAGATCCACCAACTGGCTAGATGAGCACAGGTGGTAGACTCATCTCTGAAAAGAAAAAAACATTTTTGAATTCCCTGAAGTGTTGCAAGTTGAATCACCTGGAGAGCTCCCATAAAACCCTCTGACAAAGGCATATAATTAATGCATCAAAGAGTGTGACTGCATTGAATGACTAATAACAAAATATATGGAAATGCAAGAAGGGATTACCTAAATCTTAGCAATAATTTTTGACTGCGGGTGTTCATTCTGAAATGACCCAGTCAAATGTGACAGTAGGTTTTTTGGGCAGCCAGCACAGTGGTGGAGATCTCTTGTTTGCACTTCCTTCCTCATGAACAGGGAGGTGAAGGAAAGATGACAAAGTTTGAACCTCAGCCATGTCAAATGAATCTTCAGATATTTGATATTTTCTTATTATTTTTTTTATATAGCCTGGTCTCTGACATAAATTAACATAAAATTCTACTGCTAAATTGACAGATATAGCTTTTCCAACACAGTGTATGATAACATATAGTTTATGCCATAACCAAGGTAAATGTTTCCTGTTGCTTAATGCTCCACTTTTAGAGATGATACCAGACAGGGGTATTTATAACCCATAAAATCTCTGACTACATTTCAGAAAACTACTGACTACTCACAGTATTAAAACATTACTTCAGTGATATTGGCTACTGAAATAATTAATTTCCTTTAGTTGGCACTGAATGCACCAAATGATGATAATACAATATGTGACCTCTCCAATGCTTATAAATATTATAGATGCTTTTGCAGAAGTTTCAACACTGTGTCAAAATATTTACTTACTTATTGTGGAGTTGGGCTTATAATGAGCTAAAGGATACTGCCTCATTCATCCAAAATAATTGAAGGGATAATTGAGTGAAAGCAATTTCTCCCAGCCACCTGCATGAGGAGCATTTGTTGAAATTGCCTTTTCTCTGTAACCAATTATCATGTTGGTTACTGACAGTATCACATTGAACTTCATTAACCACCAGCTCCTGGATCCTGCAAAACTGAACGTGCTTAATTATAATCCCAGTCTACTGTGCTTATTATGCAAACACATCCTAACTATAAATATTAGGTTTATTAATTGCAGCTTTAACGCTGAGTGAAGCAATAGCACAACTAGATTTTTGTAGCTTGTGTTTGGCATGGAGCTTGTGGGGTTGGACAAGGAAACACTGTATTGACAACTGAAGGGTGTTTTTTCACCTTTGTAATATCTCTCAAAACTGAGAGTGATATTGCCCTGGTTGACAACTTTGTCTTGCAGCACTTTCACTACTAAACAACAATTTTGGGAGCAGTGGAACTGAAGCAGAGGATAGGATTTTGCTGGCAGATGAAGATATCGATATTTAAGTGGCTACGTCATTTTTTAATAGAAAAATAGAATAGATTGGGTTGGAAGAAACCTTTAAAAGTCATCTAGACCATCACTCCTGCCATGGGCAGGGACATCTTCTACTATCCCAGGTTGTTCCAAGCCCCGTCCAACCTGGCCTTGGACACTTCCAGGGATGAGGCAGCCACAGCTTCTCTGGGCAACCTGTGCCAACCTTACCCATTGTGCAATTCTGTGATTCACCTGTGTAAATACTGTAGATTTCATCAAAAACATTGACATCATCACAAATAAAAGGAGTGAGATAAAATCACCTGAAGTGGAGCAGGATACAGCAACAAAATTTACGACTGAAGTATTATGTCATTCCTGTAAATACCGATGGCTGCATCGAAGTAGTTGCTTGATTTCTCATAGAAGTGAAGGGGTAAAAGGTGGCATGATGTGATTCCTACCACAGATTGTGGGATTTCCTGTAGGATGAGATGAACCAAAATTTGCAAATACCCATTTCCTCTTTTGACCACAATAGGAAGACCAGTAGGCTCCCAAAGGGATTTTCACTTTCTTGTTTGCCAGAAGTGCAGGAACTGCACCTTCAGGGCTTGCTTCAATGGGGTACTGTTCAAGCAAATTACTGGAAGAGGAATATCTAAGTAGAGAACAATTATTCTCTTGTGCTTCCATCTGAATCACATAAGGAAAGGACAAAAGTTTAAATAACAAGCTGTTCTTTTTATCTATAAGAGAAATTTCATTGAACATCAGCCTACTAAGTAGAAATTAAATATAGTCACCAATATGTCTGTAGATACATCTGTGCTTAACTATATACACATGTATGGGGTTTACAGTTTCCTCTTTATTGACATTTTAAAGGGGAGTTTTTGTCCTTTTATTTGCAAACCTCGTAGTTCAAACATTGCTTTTCTTACAAAATTTAACTACAAAAAGTTTACAACCCTCCCTCCCCACAAAACAACCCACAAAACCCTCAAACCCCATTTTCAAGATAATTTTTGGTAGGAACCTTCTTTCCTTCCAGATTCACAATCATTCTTCATTGCCTTAACATGGAGAATGGTTCCTTCCAAAACCAGCTTTTCTTTTAGAATTGAGCTGCAATCAGTGCAATGATACATGAAGCAAAAAGCCATTCATCATCATGGCAAGAAACTTTCCTAATGTGGGAAATTTCTGGATGAACAAACACCATGATTTAGACTCTTGATTTTAATTTTTTTAAATTCTGCTGCTAAGAAGAAAGAAAAAAATCATTAAAACCCCCACTAAATGGTATATTCTAGAACTACTGGTGCCAGTCCTCATAAAAAAAACCCAAGGAAACACAATTTAAAAGGAGATACCATCATCTGTGTCAGCAACCTGGTGCTCCTATGACATAGGAATAAGTATGAAGCAGGAGCAGTGACTAAATCATTGAGGTGGAAAAGGAACATCAGACATCTGGCTGACGTCTTGCTTGTTTGGGTGAATGCACTGTGGAAATATTGACACAAGGAAAGAATTCTGGAGTCGTATAATCCAACCTCCTACTCATTGTGGAATTGAGCAGGAATTTTCTCAATGAGAAAAATTAGTTTTGGACCCAGCTCTTGGAGTTCTTGACTCTAATAAGGCTTTAAAAAAAGGTTAATAATGAGTTATTTCTGTTTAAAAAGTGATTTATTTAGTAAGATATTATTACTCTTTTCCTGTTTCTATATACACAGAAATATCATCCACATATTTGATATCTGAAGATCTTCACAATATTATGATATTATTTTATGTAGGAAATTAAATGTGGTTGAAATCAAGGTTTGATAACCAGAACAGTAATGTTAGGGGCTAAACTAGATGACTTTTAAAGGTTGCTTTCCTACCCAAACCCTCCTATTATTCTCTGTTCAAGGCTAACAACTTCTACCACCTGGATAAGTGTGTTAAAATCTACAAGGAAATAATAAAAATGCCAAAACTCTTGTTATCCTGGTCATTGATTTTAGCTGAACTCAGTGCTGAACATGCTTTCAATTTTGACCAGTCAATGGCTTTGAGACAGGAAAATATAAATTGTGTCTATTTTTAAGTACCAATTTGTTTCTACAAAGTCATTGCAAGGAAAACGCAGTCTGTCCTTGCTTAATCACCTAAGAAAACTTCTTGGATAAACCACTTCAGCTGCAGACTCTTGATATATCTTAGGCAAAAAACCACATTTTGTGGCTGTGCCAGACTCTTATTTGACTCCTTCATACTGGGAATTTCTTCACTGAAAGAGTGACTAGGGACTGGAACAGGCTGCCCAGGGAAGTGGTGGAGTCACCATTCCCAGGAATGAGTGTTCAGAAAATGAGCAGTTGTGATATGGTTCATGGTGATACTCAGTCAAAGGTTGGACTTGATGATCTTGGAGGTCTTTTCCAGCCTTAATGATTCTGTGATTCTCTTCCCTTCAATAATTAATGGATTGGTCCATTTTAACACATTGGTCCACAGATAACAAAGTCCCGTCTGTGTTTTAAAGAAAGGCAGTGGGTGTTGGCACACACTTTGTTTAACTGTGAAAATAATTTTCAAATACAAAATAGAACTTACAAAGATTTAGGGGTTATATTTCAAAAATGCTGCTTTCCAACTCCTCTAGTTAACTCTAACATCATTTCAGAGCTGTAGCTCTCTCCGTTTTGCAACAATAAAACTCCCCAGAGGTTGGTACACCACCCATTTTTACAAATAAGCTCACACGCGTCCATTTCATGGAATCACAGAAAAGTTAGTGTTGGAATTCCTGACTAGGTTCAGGTTTGACTCCCAAATATGACATTCCCTTGCCCTGTCATTTGAGGAAGCAGACCTCGTCATCCTTTTCCGAACATGCTTTATGTGTAACGCAGAGACTGTACTCCACAGGGAATCCTGGGTGGTATTTTAATGTAATAAAGTGTAATTAATGTAATAAATATCAGCAACAGAAGCTCCTGCATGCAGCTGGCAGTGTTCCACTCTCCCGTGGCACTTCAGTGACTAAAATACACGGAAAAAAATGTGCAGGGAAAGGGCCGTGTTTTTCTTCTTCCTAAATGGCAGGTCAAATGTTTGATGTTTTCAGCCCCAGCACAAACAACTTCTGCTTTTGAGTCCTTATTTCATTTTTATCCCTGTGTCCCTTGAGAAACCTGTGCCTTGGCTGCTTGCTCAGTGCCCAACTCAAGTGAAAGGGATTCAGCATTGCAGTGGGGATGAATAATTTAACATCAGCAAGGTGGTCAGCAGAGTGAGTGGGTGTTAGGAAAGAGAGGGAAATACGGATCACTGACCAGAGCTTCCCATTTAATTGTAAAGTTTGGTTAATCTGTAACGACCTTCTCCTTTCTGGAAGAGCTGCTTTATTTTAATGTCATTTTAACTTTTACCTCCATGCAGCCATGTTACACTCTGTACCTATATTGCTCTATATAGCAACAAACTACTGTGTATGCACACATAAATACATATATCTATACAGAGGAAGAGGGAGAGCAAGAGAAAGGGAGGTTTTGACAGCTACTAGAATTAACTCAAATATTTCTTCAGCACAGTGAAGTCCGGATGAATGGTTCTTCATGTTAAATTCTTCTAGAACACCTGAGCCTCTAAAAAAAAGTAAGCAATAAGTTTTATCATAGTAAAAACTGAATATTAGCAGTTCAATCATGATTTAATTTAAGATAAAATAGTCAATGAAAATACTCACATTCTATGACTTTTGTGATATTCCTTCCCCTCTCCTATTTTTCTCTCATTTTAGCATATCTATGCTATGGCTAAATGTCAACTCATATTTTTTTGAGCATGTTTTTAAGCATATATTCCTGGTACAAAGGCTGAGAATTGAACATCTGGAGAGCCACTTAAGGCAGGATCCATTTTCTCTGCTTTAGACATGGACTGTACAGCTGTTTTAAGTTCTTCATCTAGACTCTTTTTACAGTCAGGGAGAGAGAGCTCCTGGTTGCAATTAATCTCATCCTAACTGGATGGTTAATAAAGTTTATGTACAACAGTTTAAATTTTCTCTCACTTTTAGTTCTGTCAGTGTTCAGAAAAGAGCTACTGTAGACTGGCTGCAGTATCACTGCAAAATAAATATTTCCTGGAGCACATCTGATTTTTTTTCCGTATTTCTCTGTCCAGCTGCAGAAAATACAACTGGAAGACTGAAAACAAAGGGAATGAGAAAACTCTGATTTTACCAACCACAGTTTCTTCCAAACTGAGACCAGTCCCTTTTTCAATGAACCCACATGCATTGATCTGGCTTTTGTCATAAAGAGGAAAGTCAAACAGGTGTAGAAACCATCATGAGTTAATTCTTTTACTACTCCATACTTAATTAGAAAGGTAAGACAAGTCTTGGAGCAGTATCAGTCTCTACCACGTAGGCTGTTCGATGCACCCCGCTGTGCATGCACACACACAAATACAGATGTTCAGGAGTACTTGTACTCACTTGAAATCCCATGTTTGCAACTGTTAGTGATTTCTCTAAGGCTGTTGTGGCATCTTAAATCTTTTTCCTATGCCTTGTGCGCAGCTGATTTGATATGTCTTAGGCAAAAAATCACATTTTGTGGCTGTGACAGAAGTGTGAAGGTTTTTATGGAGATTGATGTGATGATGGGTGACAAGAAGGATCAGTGGGGTTCTGAATGAAGAAGTGGGTTTGCAGGAAGTTTCAGGGCTGTGAAGGGGGGCTTAGGGTGAGACCAAGAAGTTATGATGAAGATTTGAAGAGCGGTGAAAGATTTCAGGAAGTTATTTCATGAAGAAAACTGCCTTTCCCCCTTCCTTTTGTTTCCTTAACTTCCCCTTGACAGCTGATCACACTGTGACATTGCAGTGGGACCAAAGAACACTCAGGAGACTGGCAGTCTCCTTTTCCCCAAAAAGCACCTTGTATCTCTAACATTCCTCTATAGAAATGTAGAATCACAGTGTGATTTAGACTGGAAGGGATCTTAAAGTTCACCAAGTTCCAACCCCTGTGCCATGGGCAGGGACACCTTCCACTATCCCAGGTTGCTCCAAGCGCCATCCAGCCTGGCCTTGAACACTTCCAGGGATGGGGCAGCCACAGCTTCTCTGGGCAACCTGTGCCAGGGCCTCAAATCCTCATTTTTAAAAATGCCTTTCTCATATTTAATCTAATGCTTTCCTCTTTCAGTTTAAAACCATCATTCCTTGTCCACTGCTCCTTGTTCTGTCACCACAGGCCCTGGTGAAAAGATTCTTTCTGCCTTTCTTATTGGAAAAGGACCTCTGGACCCACTCCAACAGGTCCCTGTCTTTCCTACACCAGGGAACACATGCCGGGGTGCAGTACTCCAGGTGTGGGTCTCACAAGAGTGGAGTAGAGGGGGAGCATCCCCTCCCTTGAGCCTCTGGCCACACTTCCTGTGGCGTAGCCCAGAAGGTAATCAGCCAGGATTGTCTGCCTGGGACTCTTGGGCTTCCATCACTCCGGGGAAGACTGAGAAAGGATCTGTCTGGTCCTGCCTTAGGACAATGGAATGGGGAGAAGGGTTGTAGGCAAAGACTGGAACAGCCCTGGGAAACTGGGCTCAGGGCAGGAGAGGCATGGCAAAGACAATGGCAATGCTGAGAGGGACACAGAAGTGTCTCTAGACACTTGCTCTGATGTAAGGCAGCAGAAAGAGAAAGAGGCATTTGTCTCAGAGTTCAAATTCTGTTTTTTTCTGCATAATCTTTACCTCCAAACAGTTCAGGAGGCTGAAAACCTGCTTGGACCTGATGGACTTGAAAATCTACTACAGCCTGGCTGTTATTCACTGGGATTTGATAAATTGCATAATAAGAAAGTAATTACCCCAAAAAGTTTCATTGCATTCAGAGCCACAGCCTGGAAATGACAGCAAACATTCCTCCAGGCTCCGGGTCTGACCTGGTGCAATAGGTGAGGTCAGCCCCATCACTGTCCTCGGAGGTGAGTCTTGACAACAATAAAAATTTGGGCAAAGGGGAAAGATGGTCATGTTAGGCTTTTCCCATTGCGCCTTCAGCTGAAAGACGTGGAAAACTTACATTGAATAACAGGAGACAAGGGAGGCCTTCTACAGAAGATCAGTCCTGTAACTCACAGAAAGTTGAAAACAAACAAAGAAACCCCAAACAAAATCAACATCTGGAACTATTTCATGTCTGACTCTTTTACGTGGAGGAGGCCAAGCTCCGAGGCCCAGTATGTCACATACCAAAACATTCATGTGTCCAGCTCCACATCACGGGATCAGAACATGGGTATGCAGCCAGATTCCTGGACAATTTGGCAGAGGTAGTTTCAGCAGCTTCCACCGGTTCATTTGCTTTCACAAGAGCCAGATTAACCAGCAGTGCTCACCCAGCACAAATCCATGGCTGATTATGTGATACCTTCATCCAGCACTGCTCAGGAGCCACAGAGTGACAGATCAGACAGCTGATGGGTTTCTCTTAAAAAGGTCTCAGAAGATTTGTTTGCAACATCCATATTTCAAATTCCATCTACCCTCTGATGTCTTCCAGCCTCAGTTCACCTTCTTGCCTGCTTCCACAGCCCCTGGAAACCAGGACACAGCTACCTAAAGCTGAAAACTTGGCATAGAAAGTTGTGGAAGCAGAATTGAACAGAGCAGCTTAAATAACAGACACACCCAAACAAAGAGAGAAGATCCAGTGAGGAATCACAAAGTCACAGAATGGGTAAGGTTGGAAGAGACCACTGGTGGGGTCATCTGATCCAACCTCCCTGCTCAGGCAGGGTCATCTCAGGGCACAATGCCCTTTTCATCATTGCCCACTTCACAGTTCTTATTTGAATCACATTTTGATTCAAATTCTGCCAAAGGCATCAGTGAAGACTCATTTCTGTCCCCAAGGCCAAGGCCTCTGATACACAGACAGCCTGGATGAAAGTCTTACATGAGGCTTTTAAATTCTCTTAAGTCACTTTTAGGACAACAAAATTAATGCCTAAGAAAGCTCTGAGATTAGCTCATTCTTAGTTATCCATTACTCGAGGAATGCTGGGCGAAGTGAAATGGTGTGGAATAAGAAAATCTGTATTCAAAGCCTACACATACGTTGTTTTATGCCACACCATTGTGCTTAATCCTCTGTTCAGTAAATCACACTGCAAAAATAAATTGGCATAAAATAAAATATATTCTGAAAAGAAGTAGGAAGTTCCTGCTGACTGACAGCGGCTTGCAATGCCAGGGCTTGTTCTATATTCATACTTACAAAATGCAGATTATATTTCTCTCATGCTGGCAAGCCAATAACTAAGCTTCACTGCTTTTGGCATTCACTAGATTTTTGTCATACCTCCCTAATATGCCTTAAGGGTACTTGTTGATACCAAGAATTGAAACAAAGCTTATGCTTTTGGTTGCCAAGTCACTTCAGCCAGATGGAAACATAAATCTGGAGCCAGAAAATATTATTACTGTTATTTGAATTTGGAATGTAAATGGTGGCTTTGTCTTTACCATGTAAATGTTTCTTCTGTTGTGGAAAAGCCTAACATGAGAAAATATCTACCTCCTTCAGGCTTCCTTTGTTGCTGTCCTAGCAAGTCGGCTGGAATATGTTGTGAGGTCTATAACCCAGCTATAAAATAGATAAATAATAAATGAATGTTCCACGTTCCTTTATGGAATTTATTTTCTCTTCAGCTGAGGAAGGAATAACAATGAATAAAGGGTGTAAGACAAAGCCAGACAAATCACAGCAGAGTACTGCACGTGTATTTAACACAGAAGGATGAACATCCCTAAGAGTTCATCTTAGTGCCTTTAAATCAAGACTGGTTGTCTTTGTGGAATATCTGTTCTCATGCAACTTCAAGAGGGTTTAGGATAATACAGTGGTATATCGATATTAAGATATTATTGCTGTGTTGCACAAAAGATGTTAGAAATTGTAACCATCCCTTTATAAATCTATGAAATTCCAAAGTCGACAGTAAAGGTCCTCATTTGTTGGGATTGTGCTTAGGACATCTGTAAAACAGCAGCACTTTTTGATTGTTTGTGACCTTCTTATACAAATGTTATTTTCCTCCATAATTTGTCTAGGAAGATGTAATGAAAGGGGAAAAGTGACATGAAACAGAGCAAAGTATCACTGCAACAACTGAACTGCTTCAAGAAAAGGAGTTGTTTCCTCTGTTTGAAATAAAAAAGACACTGGGGTGCTGTTCTGAACATCAAGAAGTTTTTTTTGTATTTACTCCTGAGACAGGAAATGAAAATTATCTTCAAAATATAATAACTTAATTAGCCAATGTGTACCATCATGGAATCATAGAATCTCAAACTCACAGAAACTGAGAATGACTTGTGTTGGAGGGCACTTTAAGGATCTTTTATTTCCAAACCCCCTGCCATGTGCAGGGACATCTTCCACTATCCCAGGCTGCTTCAAGCCCCATTCAGCCTGGCCTTGAACACTTCCAGGGATGGGGCAGCCACAACTTCTCTGTGCAACGCTGTGTATTATTTAACAGAAACTAGCTGGGTTTAACAGAGGTCATCCGATACTACACAGTGTCAGCTGAGAAGGGGGAAGCCTTTAGCAGCTCTTCTGACATCAGTGTAGCCAATGCAGCCCCATCCTGTTACACCAGAAGCTCCTCACTCTCTCCAGGAGACACTAACCAGATTGAGTTGGTACTTCCAGCCATCCTGGCTTCAGTGTCAGCTTCCCCTGTTCTACAACAGGCAGCAGTGAAATAACCAGGGTCATTAAACTTTCCCCAGTGTGGGACCAGTCCGGACTTCTTCTCTGCAGAGTGATGGCTCTCAAGAAAGGTGCCATATTTTCTTCAGATGTGGAGCTGCCCGTGGATATAAAAACTGATGGGCCCGCACTGTAGGAAACACCAGCCTCCTGATTTAAACTTTGCAATTTTATCTTCTGTACAGCCCAGTGAGACTGGAGAGAGGCAGCATCAGACAGGCCAGGACACAATCTAAGAGAAAAAGTGAGAGTTGAGGAGAAATCAGTGATGCTTTTACGTATTCCTTGCCTCCTATCAAATAAACAACAGGAGCACTGGAGACTTTTCCTAAGGCACATGCATCCCCAGGGATGGCTGCGCTGCTTGGGATATGTGGGGCCGGGGGTTCTGTGGCATGCAGGATCCCCAGAGCTGCAGGACTCAGGACCCAGCCCTCTCACCAGGCTGCCCAAGCCCCCGCATCCCGCTGGCTGCTGTCCGAGCCGGGAGCCAGATGGTCTGAGAGTCTGGAAAAACATGAGGGCCGGCGCTTCCAGGGCAATCTGCATACGTGCAGCCTTTCCAGGGCTGATCCGAGCCTTCCAGCCTGAGCAGCCCCGATGGAGCCTGGCCAGTGCCACCGTCAAAAGGACGCTGCTGTGACAGGCCAGATTGTCCCTCGCTGTCAGCAGCTGTCAGGGTACCCGGGGAGCGCCTTTTGCTTCGGGATCACGCGTGTACCGATATCGCTGAAAGAACCCAGTGCACAGCTCCTCATTTTTAAATTTTTTTCTTATGGATATATCTACGTTTCTGGGTGTCTCTCCTCATGCAGGATAAGTTTTCTGATCCGTAAAAATCCCTGTTCCCCAAAGCTCTGGAGTTCCCGTGCGATGATAAAACCCGTGTCTGCGAGCACTTATGGTTTTAGCAGCGGCTGAAAGCACCATCTAGTGGCGTCGGGGGAGTTTACGGGGGACGGAACAATTCTGGCTTATTTGGAATCATAAAATCGTCAAAGTTTGAAAAGACCTCTAAGATCATCGAGTGCCACATCTCCATGTCTATTAAACACTTCCAGGGATGGCGACTCCAACACTTCCCTTGGCAGCCTGTTCCAGTGCCTAACCACACTTTCAGTGAAGAAATTGTTCCCAATATCCAGTCTAAATATCCCTGGTACGAGTTGAGCTCGTTTGCTCTTGCCTTATCGCTTGTTCCTCGGGAGAAGAGACAAGAGCCCGACCCCCACCTGGCTGTCCCCTCCTGTCAGGGAGTCGTAGAGAGCGAGAAGATCCCCCCTGAACCTCCTTTTCTCCAGGCTGAGCCCCCCCAGCTCCCTCCGCTGCTCCTCACCAGACTTGTGCTCCAGACCCTTCCCCAGCTCTGTTCCCTTCCCTGGACATGCTCCAGCCCCTCAATGTCTTTCTTGTCATGAGGGACACAGAACTGGGTACAGGATTTGAGGTGTCATCTCAGCAGTGCCCAGCACAGGGGTCAGTCACTACCCTGGTCCTGCTGCCACACTATTGCTGGTACAGGCCAGGTGCCATTGGCTTTCTTGGCCACCTGGGCACGTCTGGCTTGTATTCAGCCACTGCTGACCAGCACCTCCAGACCTTTTTCCAGCTTTCCAGCCTCTCTGGCCCAATCTGTAGTGCTGCAGGGGTTGTTGTGACCCAAATGCAGAACCTGGCATTTCTCCTTGTTGGACCTCATGCAATTTGCAGTCGATAAACTGAAGTCACAGACAGCAGAAGTTTCAGCACCTTCCTCTGGTGTTTCTCTCCATGGCGGCTGCTGAAAGATGCTTCCTTCATGAAAGACAAACTTGCAGGATGCACAGAAGAGCAAACTCTGCTTCACTGGAGGTTCCACACGTTGCTGTCCCCCACGCCACTCCTTTGCCTCCTCACAAACAGGAGAGTGGCAGTTTCATGCTTTTCTCCCAGAAACTGGCAGTAAATCCTTCAGACAAGACTTAGATACAGCAGAGAGGAAAGGAGCCTTTCAAGCCAGAGGAGTTGTTCTGCTCTTTTCTGCCCACTCACCACTGTCCGACCCCTCCTCCTCCCATCCCCCAAGACTTCAGTCAGTCATAGGATCATAAAACCTAAAATCAAAATAATTCAGGTCAAAAAGGGCATTTCAAAATCATAAAGTCCAAGCTTCATATTGGGCTTGAGAACAGGATATGTTATTATTGGTGGCAAGACATATATTCAGACACAGCACTCAGCTTTGATCTGCCCCTTTCCCCAGTTTGCAGACCGAGTGACCAAACTCCTTTACTTCTACCCCAACAGACATATGGATTCACCTGTCTTACAGGAGACTCACTCTCTAGAAACACATACAGAATGGTTTAGATTGGAAGGGACCTTGAATAAAATTGTTCATCCAGTTCCAACCCCCCTGCCATGGGCAGGGACACTTTCCACTCAGGTTGCTCCAAGACCCATCCAGCCTGCCCCTGAGCCCTTCCGGAGATGAGTCAGCCACAGCTTCTCTTGGCATTCTGTGACAGGCCCTCACCATCCTCAAAGGGAAGAATTTCTTCCCAATATCAAATCTAAATCTTTCCTTCTTCAGCTTGAAGCCATCCCCCCTTATCTTATTGCTATACCACTGTATCTGTCCTGCCACAGTCTCTTACTTCTATTGTGTAGGATTTCCCACCCCATCCCTGCATCTAAAATGAGGCAGGCCTAAGGCACCTAGAGATTAATACTGGAATGATGGAACTGAGCACTTGGGTAGGAGATTAATGATGGAGAAGAAGGGCAGGATCCAGAGGCCAGGCCTTCACCACCTGAGTTTATGCACACTGCTTTGTCAAACTTGAAGGCACGAGCATTAAAATTTCTCTTTTCCATCGAGCAGGCACCCCTATCCACACAACTGATCCTCCTCCCTGCCTTTATCCACTGCCCTATGTATTGTATCTTGCATTGCCCTTTCCAACTCTTATTACCAGATTTCATTGCTGCCGACTGGAAACCTCGAGGGTCAGCTTCAAATGTTGAGATCATTAAGAAACTTAAAATTGGGATCATTAATAAACTTTTGAGGTCTCAGAAATGCCACCCCCTGTTCTCTGATGCATCTTCAAGTACTCTGTGTTGTGTAGGAGAAGCACAAAAGGACTGCTTGGTGCGGCAGTGCTGAGAGTAGTTGCGAAGTCCTTCTTCCAGAAAAGGTATTGGCTATGGGGTAATTCCAGTCTTCTTCCCAGTCATTTTCAGTCTCAGTAAGAATTCCAGCACATTTCTCACCTGATCACACAGAGCAGTTTGGAGTCAGCCTCATTTCAATGGCTTGGGCTTCATGTCTTCAGCAAGAGATGTCAAAATATCATGGAAATCATTGGTCTCACCAGTCCAGGGAACTTTTACTGCAGAAAATACTTCTTTTCTGTAATCCGTGTCCATCTACTGGACTAAGAGGAGTTAACAAGGGTAGTGATCCCTTTCAGGCCTGAAAATCCATGAACTTTGATTCTTGCCTGTTGGCTGCCTCAGTGGTAGGTCAGTTCCTTTATGGAGATGGGATTTGAAATTGTGGTAACGAAATCAGTTGCAATAAAATGACAGAGGTTAAGATCATAAACAGTCCTTATTTTTCATATAAAATGAAAGAGGAATATATCTTGCTGGCCTGCTAATTGCCAAAAAATATTTAGACTTGTCTTAAATCTAAAAATATTTAAATAAAATATTTCTGTCCATATGACTGTTATATAATTACAGCAGCACATAGTTAACACTTTGACAGATTAAGTTAATTAAACAATTACTGCTTATACATTTTTAACAGGTTTCACTTTAAACTCTCTAACCTAGAGAAAATTCTTTCCTTCTTTCTCTGTAATACTTCATATCTGGTCTGTGGATTAGGTTTTTGGCCACCTAAATCTAAGCAGAAGTCCAAAAATCAGGCAAAAAAGCAGTCAAGGTACCTTTAGTATACCGAGACACATGCACTCCTTGGTGATATAAGCTTAGCCAAGTGGCATCTCTTAAGCTTCTTGTAACTCTTTTTGAGGTGAAAAAGCAGGTCTTGGAGCATAAACAACAACATGAGTAACAGTAATTAATGACTGTGGTCTCTAAGCCCAGCTGGAAGTGTGAACCGAGGCGACGTTTGTGTGAAACAGCAGCTCCTGCCTTCTGCTGAGTTACAGAATCAGCTTGAGCCAGGGAATAAAAGGAGGTTGAAGGTGTAAGGATGGGGTGATGAGAGAGGAGAAAAGGGGAGCAAGGGACACAGGAAAGCATTTTGGTGGAAGGGCATTCCAGAATCAGTAAGGACAGTGAGATTCCTGATACAATATAATTCGCTGGCTTTTCCCGGGGAAAGACTGTGTATGTCCCAGATGAACTGCTTTCAGTTGTGCAGGAGAGCAGCACCCTGCATCCCAAACCTGCTAATATAATTCAGGAGTGAGTGCAAGAAGC
The DNA here is from genome assembly GCA_013398855.1 of Mohoua ochrocephala. Classification (NCBI taxonomy): domain Eukaryota; kingdom Metazoa; phylum Chordata; class Aves; order Passeriformes; family Acanthizidae; genus Mohoua; species Mohoua ochrocephala. The sequence continues at coordinate 163,473 of VZTA01013381.1, read as the reverse complement.
AAACCTGTTATTCAGGAAAACAACCTGTTCTGAATCTGTGTTTGTCTTTAAGCTGTTGAAGGTGACAGCAGTTAAGCACATGCTTGATTGGGGAGGTGCACACATCCTTAGAAGCACACACAGATCTTAGATTTTGCTTGAATTTTTCCTGAATCCAAGTTTTGGGGTTTATTAGTACAGTTACAGCATCACATGTGGGTAGCTTTACAAAGCAAAGATGAACCCAGCACAGAGACAATGGAGAGGCAGAAAAATCAGAGCAAAACATGAAGATCATCAGTCCACGCTGACTTCATCTGCAGAATTTTGCTTAATACTTAAATTAATCCTCATTCTGGGGTAGCTTAATTCTTGTGATCTTTGTCTTAGCAACACTTTCTCTCCTTTTTCATTCTGCTTTCCCATTGTAGTGAAATACATGCAAATTCTGATACAGAACAATCTGATTTCTTATGCCTTTGAAACCCTAAACTCTGCTGACAAGACAGGTTAATGCTGATTTGTCAATAGTTCATATCTGATGCACGGAGCAAATGCAGATATAAGATAAAATGTGGTGGTTTTAGAGAGAGATTGAACTAAATCTGTTCTGTCTGGATGTACAGACATTTGAAGTTTCAAAGTGCTCTCTCAAAAACATTTCTCCAGACAACACATAATCTTTAGGGGTGTTAAAATCAAGGAAAATATTGGAAAATAAAAAGGAGAATCGACTTAATATAGCCCAATCACAAGCCACAGAATAGTGTGAAATGAGGTGGGATCCTTCTACAAGAAACATCACTTCAGGTGAGTGGGGGTCCTTTCTGGAATGTGATAAAATCAGGAATATTTAAAGGATAGACAAAAAAATTTATTACAGACAGATTGGCTGGCTGTGCAGGTTGGAGTAGAAAAGATCCTTTGAATCCTAAAAAAGCAAAATGCAGAATTAGCAGGGAAAAAAACCCCTTCAACTGCTCCTCCCACCATCACTGCCCAGCATCACGTGTGTTCCTACATCACATCACATCACACACTGGTCATGAAAATACAGAAGTTTCCCTATGCCAGCCCTCTCCCATGTTGTCTACCCATGGTCTCTGGGAACAAAGTATTGACTCACCAAAATGAGTTTAATATTATTGTTAAAGCTACAAGATAAATTTTTCTTTGGAAAGGTGAAGAGTACGCAAACATAACTGCACCAGGTTTCACAACCAAAGGCCATGGACCAGAGACCTGTCCCTCAAAAAGATGCCTTGAAAGCCTGTGGTCTGACAGATAAATTGACTGATTGGTCAATTATTCATTTTATGTGCAGCTTCGTTAAGAAAAGAACAGCAAATGCTTTGTCCTATCAGCACTCAGTGTAAGATTCTAACTCTTAGAGGGTTTAGGCTCTTGATTCCTCTACAGCTGTTGGAAAACAGGAGCTGGAAACAAACCTGGGTGCTAAATACCTGCTGAGTATTTGGTACTTGCATAGTTCAGGGGAGGAATCTGGGCAGAAAAGCCCAGTTTCAAAAAGGAGCCACCACAGAAGTTGAATACTATTTTATGGGGAAGGAGCTATCTGACTTGGCTTCATTACAGATTCACACATTCAATCACACCAACATCACTTTTCAAATACCATCTCTTACAAATGGATGTTGTTAACTTTTCCCGACAGTAAAGGCACAGCATGTGATTTTCATCCATCAGAGGAAGCTTAATAAATCAACCAGTACATTACAGCTTCACGCCAAGTTAGCACCTTCATCATGGAATGAAATTAGCAAAGCAAATACACTGGCTAATTGTGAAATATGCTAATTACCAGCTCAACCCGTGAAATAAGGCATGAGTGATGTGTGACGAGCTTTGTACAGAGTCGTGAACGCTTGGAAATGCGACACTTAAATAAAGTCTAAAACTGCTTATGCAGAGAGAAAGGAGAACAGACAGGGCTAGGGAACAGGCATGGTGGAAAAATATTTTCATAAGAAGTTTGAAACCTTTTCGCTTCTGCTACTCTCATGGGATTAAAGGCTGGGAGTAGGGAAATGCGCTGATAACAGGCTACAGACCATTCTCCATCTATTTCACACCAATCTGAATCTATTCAAGGTCATTACCAAAGAGAACTGAGCTACCGGTTTGGGATAAATTCACAAGTTGGCACAGTTTACTTGAAGTCAACAGCATGGTGGTTTTCCATCGGTAGAGAATTTGTCCTTTTTTTTGATGAATTCAGACTCTTTTGCTCACCAACCAGGCACTGACAGTTGGGCTTTGCAAATGTCCTCGTTATTGAGAACAGGAAGATGATTCACCAGCCTAGGGCTCTCTCTGCCGTTCACCTTGGCTCTCACGGAGACTCTTATTTCCGTTTCTACACCAATCTCCTCCTTGTGTTTTTGTACTTGTCTTCTAAATTATGTAGTGTTTTCTCTATCTAAACTCCTCCTCCCCAGATTTTCATCCTGCTCGGGGAGGGGGAAAAAGGCTCTGAGGGGAGGATAAAGTCTTACTGTGGTTCATCAACAAGGGAAGGCTTCACAGATGCAGAAAATGAGCCCTGGTTTATATGGTTTTCCATTTAGTGCCCAACAGTTCTTCCCCTCTGCTCTGCTCTTGGGAAACCCCACCCGGAATACTGCGTCCAGCTCTGGGGCCCGCTCACAAGAAGGATGCTCACTTGTTGGAACGAGTCCAGAGGAGGCCACCCACACGATCAAAGGGCTGTCTCTGCTATGGGGACAGGCTGAGAGAGTTGAGGTTGTTCAGCCTGGAGAAGGGAAGGCTCCGGAGAGAACTCAAAGCCATTTCCAGTGCCTAAAAGGGCTCCATGAGAACTGGAGAGAGACTTTTTGCAAGGGTATGGAGAGATGGGACAAGAGGAAATAGCTTTACGGTGAAAGAGGGCAGGTTTAGATTAGATTTTAGGATGAAATTGTTCCCTGTGAGAGTGGTGAGGGCCTTGCACAGACTGCCAACAGAAGCTGTGGCTGCCCCATGCCTGGAAGTGTCCAAGGCCAGGTTGGACAGGGCTTGGAGCAACCTGGTCTAGTGGAAGGTGTCCCTGCCCATGGCAGGGGTGTGGAACAAGAAGATCCTTAAGGTCCCTTACAACTCAAGCCATTCTGTGATTCAGCAATTCTATTCCATGATAACTCTTATCTCGTCAACTCTTTCCATGGAGTTCAACTCACAGGGTTTACTCACATTTAGGGTTGAGGTCCAGAGCCAAGCCTTCAGAAGCTTTGAAGATGTCTGAAAATGGCCTTATAGTTTGACTTCTGAATAAGGGATTAAGCCTTATTCTGTAACAAACAAGAAAATTCTATATCTTTGAAAATTCTCTTCAGAAAATTGGTTCCTGGAGCATTCTCAGCTATCCATTAGATTGGCATAAATTCTCATGCAAGGCTTTTCTAGAAAGGTCCCCTGAAAAAAAAATAGTACCTCCACAATCACTTTCATTTACACAGCACAATTCTGTTGCCAGAATATCCCATCTCCAGCTTTTACACTCTCACCCTCTCTCATGTCAACATACGTGTGATGGGTGATAGATTGTAAACTGGAGTCAAACTGCAGCACCTCTTTGCCTCCAGACACCACAGAACAAAATAATGGGTGACCAGGATGAGTGGAAAGTAGCTTGAAAGTTGTGTGAGGGGAGGTTTAAGTTCAATGTTAGGAAAAAGTTCTTCACCCGGGTGATGGCTGGGCACCGGAATAGGCTCCCCAGGGAAGTGGTCACAGCCCCAAGGCTGAGAGAGCTCAAGAAGCATTTCTACAATGCTCTCAGGCACAGGGTGGGATTTGGAGTGTCCTGTGCAAGGCCAGGAGTGGGAATCAATGATCCTTGTGGGTTCCTTCCAACCCAGCATATTCCATAAATCTATGATTCCATGACATATTAGTGACCCTGTAAGGTTTCTAGCTAGACAGTCTGAGAGGCAGAATTCTGGCAGAAGTCAGTTGCTGGCTTATCCCAACACAGAATGGTTCAGGTTGGAAGGGATCACAGTGGCTCATCTGGTCCAGCCCCCCGCTCAAGCAGAATTCCCCAGAGCACAGGGCACGGGATTGTGTCCAGACAGGTCTGGAATATCTCCAGTGAGGGAGACTCCGCACCCTCTCTGGACAATCTGCTCAGTGCTCGGTCACTGCACAGGAAAGAAGTTCTGCCTCATGTCCAGGTGGAACTTGCTGGGATCAGTCCCTGCCCGTTCCTCTTGTGCCATTGCTGGGCCCCACGGAGCAGAGCCTGGGCCCTGCTCTGAGCCCTCCCTGCACACAGGGACACTCAGGGCTGAGGGCCCCTCTCAGCTGGGGCTCCTCTCAAGGCTGAACAGCCCCAGCTCCCTCAGCCTTTCCTCATCAGGGAGATGCTCCAGTCCCTCCATCATCTTTGTCACCCTGCACTGGACCCACTCCAGGAGCTCCACATCTCTCTTGTCCCGAGGAGCCCAGAACTGGACACAGCATTCCAGATGTGCCTCAGCAGGGCTGAGCAGAGGGGCAGGATCACCTTCCTCAGCCTGACGGGACACAGCTACCAGGACTTTGTTACGTGTCTTTCACAGAGTCCCATGCAATGTTGGCAGCAAATAAAACCCAATTTTTATTTTTTGTCAAGACCCCTGATTCACATTTTGCTTCCTGGGGGACTGTCTTGTGGCTGCAGAGCAAGGAGCACTTAAAACAAAGACACACGAGTTTGATGAATGGAAGAGTTAGTTTCCAATTAATTTTTTTTTTAATGTTGCATCTTGAAGGATTAAATAGGTGAGCCAATTTATGAAAACTTTATTGCTGCATCCCAGCAAGAGGATGCCCACTCCTGGAAGTGTTCAAAGCCAGGCTAGATGTAGCTCTGAGCAACCTGGTTTAGAGGAAGGTGTCCCAGCTCATGGCAGGGTGTTGGAACGAGATGAGCTTTACAGTCCCTTCCAACCCAAAACATTCTGTAATTCTATGCTTCTATGCCCCACCCTGTTGTGAAAGGCTGGGTGCTGCTTCTGTCATAGAATCATTAGAATTAAGGTTGGAAAAGACCTTTAAGATCTTGAAGTCCAGCTGCCCACCCAGACCACCATCATGGTCACCATTAAACCATGTCCTTAAGTGACATCTCCACATATTGTTTGAACACCTCCAGGAATGGCAACTCCACAGCTTCTCTGGGCACTCTGCTCCAGTGCTTTACAACACTTTCCATGAATATTTTTTCCTAATATCCAATCTAAACCTCCCCTGTCACAACTTAAGGTCTTTTCCTCTCTTTCTGGTACTTGTTACCTGTGAGAAGAGATTGACCCCCACCTGGCTGCCCCCTCCTGTCAGGGAGTCGTAGAGAGCGAGAATATCCCCCTGAACCTCCTTTTTTCCAGGCTGAATCCCCCCAGATCCCTCAGCTGCCTCTCACCAGACTTGTGCTCCAGACCCTTCCCCAGCTCCGTTCCCTTCTCTGGACACGCTCCAGCCCCTCAATGTCTGTCAGACACAGCCCAAAGGAAATCAGATTTCAAACTCAGCTAAATTGTGGAATTAGACTTTATTAACCTCATTTCCTTCTCATTTGCTGGTGGCCTGAATCAGTCACTAAAGTCATGCCTGCATGAAGCTGATCAGTCTGACAGGAGACTCAGGCGTGAGATTTTAGCATTTGGAATTTTAGGTGTATAAGAGACATGGGGGGCGGGAGCAGGATGATGTAAAGAGACCCAGTGTATTTAGAGGAACTTACATGTTCCTCAGTGCATTTCCCTTGACAGTTTGCAGAAATACAGTGAGTCAGCTGTCATCATATAATATATTAGTATAAAACAGTGTAAAAAGGGACAATATGCTTAGGCACTGATTAAAGAGAAAAGGGGAAAGGAAAAAAAAACCTCCAAACAACCAAGCTCTTTGTTAGTGAAAGGGAATTGTGTGAAAGTTTGGAAATGTGCCTCCACTCAACTTCAGGAATTAGTTTTGAATTAGTTGGAAGTATTTTCATTCCGGCTGCAAACCAGCCCAAAGACCACCTGCTGTGAAATAAAGGAGCACAGACCAGCGGTTATTATAGCAATAGCCATAAGTTTATTGCTTATTGGTACTAAACTTAAATCTTAGTAATTTTGAATTACTGAGTTAGCTTAGATTTATGGAGATGCAGGATCATTTAGAACTGCAGTCATTCCAGAAGGGTATATTATCTAAACCAATTTTCTTATAGTGATTCAATTGCAATACCATAGTTACGGTTGTATCAGCCTTTCCATTATAAACTCCTATTTTCAGGGGCTTGTAATTTGACCATAAAAATTCACTCCTTGTTGAAACGTGGCATACAAGGTCTGAGATGAACATCCTTTTTTTTTTTTTTTCAAAATTTAAAGAAAAAAAAATAGATCTGTTCAGCCACTTCTAATGCTCCAAATCTACCAACAACAAAAGTGACCAAGCAGAAGTTGGCTGTTTGACGTCCTTCAGTGTCCTTTCACCATAATTCAGAGGAGACTCTTCTTGGCAGTTAGAACATAGCAAATTCTAGTGGCAGGTGTCCCTGCCCATGGCAGGGGGGCTGAATTAGGTGATTTTTAAGGTGTCTTCCAAACCAAATTGTTCTAAAATCCTGTAATTCTATGAAATTGCTCCTGTGGTGTGATAGGGAGGAAAACCAATCATACACATTTTTGGAACCACTTGGGGGAAGATTTGCACTTCTGTGTAGCTTCTTTAACATGTGTGGATGAGACTTTAAGATTCTTATAACAGTTGCAAACAACTTTTTAAGACTCTCTAGATGAAAAAAGATGGCTTAAATTTTAAAGAAAGCTTTAGAAAGTGAAGCAGTGGAAGCATTATCAATCTCTTTCTGTTGAAAAATTCCCGTGACTGTAATTGAGTTAAAATATTAATGTTTACCCAAATTATTTCAATATTGACTCAATTTATTAATTTTAATTCTGATTTATTTATTAGCATTCCCTCGTAAATGAGGGATGCTGATATATTAGCTCAACCTGCTCATTTCAGATGTCCCTCTCTATCCACTAGAAGGCACACCTTACATTCTGATTAAAGTATTTACAAACTGGAGGTTTATTCTGAACCATGTTTCAAAGCACTTTTTTTTTTCCATCTGATCTTACAATAATGCAGATAAGGTCTGACATTTCAACCAACACAAAATATATTAGTTTTGGCTTTAGCATTAAATGAATCTAGCAATGATTATTTTGCCTCTGGCTGCTAATTATTGCTGTGCAGTATTTGAGAAATACTTAAAACCATGGACTGTGTAAACCTGCAGCAAAGTTTGCTAAGTCACAGTTGGATGAAGCACCTGCACAGCAATTGTTTGAGAAAAGACATTTCTTAATCTCATGGTGCATTTAGCTTCAACTGAGACTCTGGAAAATCACCCCTGTGTAAGCAGCTCTTTAAACTGTGAGAAGGATTTGTATTTTTGTTTATATCTCCCGTGGTTAATAGGCCATAGAAATGGGAGGTTTGGGTTAACCTCGGAAAGGACGTCACACACTCCTGTTCCTTGAGGGGCTGATCTGATGCTCAAGGAATTCAATGGCAAAAAGCCTTTCAATAGCAAAGAATTGAGATTAAATCAACAATAATCATAAAAACCCACACACAGTGTATTATGTTCCTAAAAATCTGGACCTTGACATGATTTAGAAAGTGGGAATTACAGCATTAGACATACATTTCACAGCTATCTAAAAGAAATGTTTCTGATGAGGAATAAGAATAGGTGTCATCCCTAAGGTACAAATTTGTGTCTGCTTAATGCAAATTAGTATTTATTAATGCATAAAAGAGTGAAACTTCTTTTTCTATTATTGAGACTGTCATATTTTTTAAATCCTCTAAAACTGACTTTTATTTAATCCTGTAATTATGAACAAAGTTGGCAAAAAATTTGAAGCAGCACAAAAAGCTAGGGATAACACCAGGATTTATTTCTGCTGGCATCTGGATCTTTAACCTCAAGCAGATAAACTTCTATACTAGCCAAAAAATTTACAGTGCTTACAGTTTACTTTATTCAGCCAGAATATCTCAAAACCAAAATAGAAGAGTACAGAAAATTATTTGCCATCCATGGAGTCCTGAAAAGTGCTGCTAAACTGTGTGATTGTAGAAATACAGAATCACTGAATGGTCAGGGTTGGAAAAGACCTCAAAAATCCTCCAGTCTCAACTCCCTGCCATGGGTGGGGACACCTTCCACTATCCCAGGTTGCTCCAAGCCCTGTCCAACCTGGCCCTGAACACTTCCAGGGGTGGAAGTGATGTCTTGAAAGAAATTTTTCTGTAGACTCAAATACGTAACTTCAATCAAGCAAACTTGGTAATCTTGGTTAAACGCTGAGCTCTTGAAATATTTTACTGTTATAATTTTGAGATTGCATTACGGGCTTTATAATTGATAGAATTAAATACTTCCGTAATTGTATTTATATTGGTGCCCTTGAGACTGGGCAATTATCAAGGTCAGCTCTGATGACAACATTTTTCTTAGAATAGAAAATATCAACTCTAGGTAAGATCGAGGAACTATCGGCTTTTCTATCTACGAAATCAAGGCTTGGAAGAATCACAAGTTGGAGGCCTCCTTCAGATTTAGAAAATGAGTTTTACATCCAATACAGTTCCGTAGGGGAAAAAAAAATGTATCAGATATTCAAAGAATTTTGTTGGTCTCTCTAGATACCCCAACATCTCGAAGGAGCAATTCAGAGTTATTTGTCTCCATTATTCAGGGGTTATTTTGATGATGACATGAACAGAGCTTCAGTTTCAGGGGACTTTGCCCCCAGTCTATTAAGTGACTCCTCCATGGAAAACCCAGGAGGAATTGTCCCCAACAGGTGGAATTGGCCTGCACTTTCCTAATTCCATATAAAATTTATTGAATCCATATAAAATATATTGAACATTTAAGACTGCATGGGGTTTTTTACGCTCTCTCTGATGGCAGTGAGACAGAGGTGAATAACTCAAAATCAGAACTGGCAGAAAAGTGCCTCTAAACCACGATAATTTTAAATTTTCACACTTTTTTCCCAATTCTGGTACAAGATGAGAGAGTGAAACAACAAAGATTTTTACTAGACAAAATAAAACAAAATAGATACTATTTTGGATCAGGTCAAAAAAATGTTTGTTTTCATCCTTTTAAAGCATTTTGTTTCCAAACCAGGTTTTTTTTACACGTTCTTAAGTGGCAAATTAACTCACAGTTTGGAATGCTCTTGAGATAGAAAAATCCTTGAAAATGATACTTTCTCACACACTAAAAAAATTTGTTTCTGTGAAATTGGCATATTCTAATATTCTGCTGAGGGGGAAAAAATAAAAAGCTTCAGATGGAAAATTCCTGAACAGAATCACTAAAAATGTATGGCTTTTGGGAGAGGTGGCAGGGAAGGTTTGGATGGCAGCTTCTCTTTCCTGTTGATTTTTACCCAGTTTTGGTTTGGCCACTGTCAGTGAGAGGACACTTGTCTTTGTCAGGAGTTAATTTAGCTCTTGTTTTCAGGTACTCCATCTTCATTTCTAAAACTGCCTACTGCCTTCTTCCCACATGGAAGATTTATTCACACACACTCCTTGCTTCCTCAGCAAAACAGGGAGCTGAATTCTCATGGGATCTCACCTTATAGATCTGATATCTTTTATTCTTGCTTTCCACATTGGGCAAGAACAACAATTTATAGTTTATTTTATTTCATTTTAGTATTCTTATCCTAAAATTCGTTGCTCTGGATTAAAATATGGGTTAAAAAAAAAAAAGTGTGACAGCATTAGCAAAGACAGCCATGTTTATCAAAGACAAACAGGGGTGTTGGAAATGGATGATCTTTCGGGTCCCTTCCAACCCAAACCCTTCTGTGAGTCTATGAATTGGAGAGTTGGAAAAATTCTTGTGCTTATTTCAAGCCAAGCAAAAAATTCCATTGATTATGTAGAGAAAATAGGGATCATCATAAGGAGAGGCATGGATTTACATTAAGGGATGAATCAGTACCAGCAAATAAAACCGACCATGGACCTCGCACTAGAGGGACATGGCATTATGGAATGGTAGCTGCTTCCAGACAGAGCTGTGTTAAGGAATCTGCTAACAAATGGTGGGAAGACTGTGGGACCCAGCTCAAATCTGTGCCATGGAGCTGGTTTATTATTTCTACAGATGCAGTCTGGGGAATTGGGTGCTGTTCTTTTTCTATTTTTTTTTAAAATATATATTTACAAAGAAATGAAACCTCAGTAAACACACTCCACCTGCTTATGTCTGTTTCCCCATTTGCTAATGGGCATAAAAATCCTGACCTCTTTTGCAAAGATCCTTGAAATCTGCTGACAGAAAGTGCTATATGTCAGCAAAGTTTTTTTTTGTCAGCATTATGAACATTATCATTTCTAAGGACAACAAATTTAGACCACAAAGTCATTGCTAGGGAGTGAAATGACTTTGGCACCGCTCACTGCGATGTAGAACTATTGGTGTGATTAGGGCCAATAAAGTTGGGACAACTTTGGTTCTTCCAGCCAAAAATGTGGCTTGCTGGCAAGTAGAAAACTGGATGAACCTCTGCCAGATACTGCATGCACAGCTGTATAGATTATGTGCCATTGCTTTTCCATCAGCAAAGCAGGGCCACAAATCCAATTCTTCATGACTGGACTGAAGCTGAAAGGGAATTCAAGAAGAAAAAAAAAAAAAAAAAGCATGACCTTGAAACAAGAACTTAAATATTATTTTTGCCAGGTTATCTTCACTACTTTTTCTTCATACAAATCCAATAAAGTGCAAACTAGCAGCATTAGTTTATTCATTACTACAGGGATCAGAAACCCTTGTTCTGATCCAGAACTCTACTGAGACATGCAAAAAAAATGCCCCAAAGACAGAGAATGAGCTAGACTGTGTTCAGTATTCTAAGGAACTGAGAAAAGCTCTCTCAGGGAGTGACATATCCAGGGTGCAATATGTGCCTAGGATCACTGTTTTAGGAAAGCACCAAATATTTCTGTAAAAATATTCTCTTTCTCTCTATTTCTTCTAACCATGGTGTCTAAATGACCGTGGAAACAAAGACAGAATCCTCTGGCATTTCCCCCTTCACCTGCTGAGACCTAGGGTCTAAAGATAAAAAAATATTCTAAAAATCATGGTGAGGGAAAGTTCAGAGAGACTGGAAGAAACTGGAGCAAGGCAACTACAGAAAATCAAGAGAGTATAACCTGATTTCAAGAAAAACATCTAGGGTTTTCTTGCTTAACTTTGCAAAAAGACCCAAGAAACACGACTCTGGGAAGCTGTTTCTGAGATATGACTAAAGAGGATAATAACAAGACTCAAATTCATTTAGTGGAGGGTTTAGGAGTCAATTCTGAATGGTACAATAAGGAACAGTGAAAAATGAACTTCTTTATTTATGAAGTCAAATGTGATATAACTTTACACTGAGTGGTCAGATGTATCATTAACATGTTCCAGCTTGTTAATTTATTATTCTTTGAATAAAGATCTGAATTTGTAATGCTAAGTACCACAACAATCTGAATTAGAGAGAGACCAAACGTTCCTCGTAGTTGTAATGTGTTAATCTTTAATCTTCACTTCTTTCAGAAAATATTAAAATTTATAGCTAAGACTTTGAATAATCTTGTTTTGCATAAATGCTGAGGTTAGACACCACAGTGAGTGCCTGTAAAGACGGGCCAGCACTGGGTGTCTTGAACTTTCACGACCAGGTACCCTCACCTTGCTTAAATCATTGCTTACATTAACAGTAACCAAATAGACCAAAAGGCAAAACGAATAAACACACCAAACAGAGAATGGAGTCAGGGTTGATCTGTTCTTTGAAACAATAAATAAATAAAACAAGTTGTCTTCTAGGGAAAATTGAATTTTCTTGTTCAGCTCAGACCATTTCACCAGTTTATGTTTGTTCTCTTTCAGTGTACTTTTATCCATAACTCTAAATTAAATTTTCTTTCAGTGAGTTCTCAGCGTTATTGACTTAATTGTTAATTTCCCTCAAATTCAGTGACCTTTTGTGCTGTCCACTGATTCTGCCAATCTAAACCGAGACATTTCTTTACTAGAACCAGCATGCCTGTCCCTGTTCACTTTTTTTTTCCCTCTGCTGAAATGATTATCCAACCAAATGCACTGCAGTCCCCCGGTTTGAGATTCACTTCACTCTGATTCTCTGCGATTTTTTCCACCATAAATTTAGATTCAGAATTCCCTGCCCAGTAGGAGAGGGAGGAAAGATGTGTGCTGGTCATTTGCATATTTTAACAGACGGAGCTGCTTTTGCTGTGCAGCTGTCGATGCAGAAGAAATATTCTTTGGGGTAAAGCACTAGGCTGGGCAAAAAAGCCTGTGAAGGCTTCCATCTCTTCCACTCCTGCTTTCCCACCAATTGGAACAGAAGAAATTGCCATGGTATAAGATTATCCACCCTCCATTGTCACAAGAACAGATATCCCTGGTGGCTCCTGGGAAGCTCAGCTCCTCCAGACACTAAAATCCTTTCTATTTTAATGCTCCAAGAGCAGGTGACTGTGCATTTCAACTGCTGGGATTTTGCTAATCAAACAGATTGGATTCAATTTTGCACTGGACCCGTAAAGCAGAAAGATTTTAACTCAATGGTCAGTTGTGGCATCTGCTGCAGCAAAACTCCACATATTCTTTCTGGGAGAAATCAAGGATTAGGATTGCATTAAATTCTGCTTCTATTCCAAACTAGGTATTTGCTACCATAAAAAATAATAGAGAGTGATAAAGAAAGGAACAAAAGTTGTAAATCTGTTACTGAAGATGGTAGAATAGTGGGATTTATCTGTGTATTTTTAATTGACTAAAAATCAGATATACAGGAATGTTATAACTCAAAGTACATTGATATCATAGAGCCCTGAAAGTTAACCTGAATGTGGAGGTTGTCAATGAGGAAAAATAAAAGCCATCTTGAGTGAGTTATCCATCATACCACAATGCACAATATCTAATGCAGAATATTCCCCTGAAGCTGTCCCATTTTATTAAAGGTGAGGAAATATTGATGATTAGCTTATACTGAGCACACAAGTATTAGAAAACTAAACACAGATGTGAAAATTCCAGTGTGACTGAATTTACTGAGCCAAAGCAACAAGGATTCATCCTGTCTTTTGGTAATGGTGCCTCATATGTCAGATGTTCAGAAATCTTCCTTTATATTCAGGTTTCAGGTTCTGAGCAGGGGGATTTGATGTGCCTATTCAATTAAACTGTGTCCAAAATCGGTATGAGGGTGGAGGCAGTCCCTGAGTCAAAGGCAGTGGCACCGAAATATTGACAAGAAAATTTAAAAAATAGGAACGGAAGACACAGAGGGCAAATGGCAATATTTTATATTTGATGGATTGCAGGGAGATATCAACGAGCCAGTAACTCTCTCTCTGTATATCCAACCTTTTGTTCTGATCTCTGCTGTGTGACCCAGAGCATATTTATCAACCTAGAAAGTTTTAATTTAACTCTTATTTCAGTTCCCCTGATACATTTGCAGAGCTACATTTCCCACCATTCTCATTGTTAGAGCATAACCCAGTTATTTCATATTCTTCACTCCTCAATGCAAAATGCCATGTCTCTTTTTTTTTTTTCCTTTTCATTTATTTTGTATTTTATGAGCTCTGTCCAACAATACTGCCCACATATTTTAAAAGTGGCAACATAAGGAGTTATTTGCAAGAAGTCTTGAAGCACCATCAAGGACACCTGCTTGCAGGATTGTATTAAATTGAGATCAGCCAACATTACAGTGCATTTCAGCACTGGAATCAGCCAAAAATATGTCCCTAGCAGTGCTATTTTCATTATTCAGACCTTCACCCAAAATCTGTGTAACTGCCTCTTAAATTAATTTTCACACTTGCCTGTCTCTATAACTAGCTGCAGCAGTGTGCTGTGTATTTTAACTACAAGGAAGTGTTGCAGGTAGAAGATTTCTCCCTGAAGTCACTCGAATCCTCCTTAAATTCAAGCCACGGTCTCTCAGTCCCACGCTTGCAGTGGGGGGCACCTGTCATCTTTTTCATCACGGCAAGCTGTGCCCTAGATTCTGCACCCCCTCCCCTTCCCACCATACAGGTATGTGTGAGTGTGTGTTCTTTTCCCACTGAATTTTTTATTCAATAAATAAATAAAACTTTCCTGAAGTTGCTAAGGTCTCAAAGGTGCGGGAACTTGTAATATGAAGGGGAAAAAAAAAAGAATAATAAAAAATAAAAAAGAAAAGAAAAGATTAAAAAAAAAAGAGTTCAAAGACAGCCAGCCAAGGTAGAAAGGAAAATATCTCTTCTGTGGGACATGACAGGAAAATGGAGTTGTTCTAGACTGACATCAGTGGAAGGGATGGGAAATATTATTAAAGTTCAAATAAATATCATGTTGATCTTATGCATTTGGGCCAAAGTCGTGTGGGTTTGCTGCAAAACCCAGAAAGAGAACCCAAATGCTTGGGGGGGGGGGTTGCTACAAGCTTTTGCTGGTAGTAATATACAGATTTTCCAGGAAGGCAGTAATTAATGGTACCACAAGGAAATTATCTCTTTCCTTCCCGTAGGATGCTGGTGTGCTGGATTCCTCTTCCTCTTAGCTGATGTACAGACTAGCATTTACTACTACATTAAGCATAACTTAGAGATCAGCATCAGATTTTCCTAAAATCAGACTAAATCTCAGAGTTTTCAGTGATTTCACAGAGTCATTAAATTTGGAAAAGACCTCCAAGTCCATCCAGTCCAAACATTTACCCAGCTTCACTGTGTCCAGCCCTTAACTATATCCTCAGGAGCCACATCCACGTGCCTTTTGAGCAATTACAGGAGTGGTGATTCCACCACTTCCCTGTTCCAGTGCCTGAACAATGCTGTGCCCCTCTTTTGCCAAGCCCCATAAGTTGAGGCCATTGCAGAACCTCCTTTAACATCCCATGAAATCCTTTCGGACTCAAACACAGCGCTAACATTCTGCATCCACAGGTCTCATGCCTCCATCACAGCAACCATGAGATGCCTTAGAAGCAGAGAAAAATAATTTTGAGAATATTTCCTACAATGAATTTTCACCATTAGCTTCAGTCTTGGAGCAACCTGGTCTAGTGGAAGGTGTCCCTGCAGGGGGCTGAAACGAGATGATCTTTAAGGTTCCTTCCAACCCAAACCCTTCCTCAATTCTGTGATTCCATCTAAATAAGAAGCAGCAAACAGAAGCAGTTTATCCCTACCCTGCTTTGAGTAGCTTTTCCTCTCAGCCTTTCTGTGTGGAGCATGTATTTCAGTCCTTCACAAAATGCTCGCTCACTGAAGACCAAATATTCAACATCCAAATCTTTTGATTTTGGAGTGGGAGCAGCAGAGAATGGACAGGTTTCCATTCAGGCAACGTGGGACCCCCAAAAATGATTTTTTGAAATACGAGAAAGTTCTATACATTAAAATTCCCAATTTTATCTAAGAACAGCACTGATGATAAAATACCTTTTTCTTCTGTCTCTGGACTGATAAAAAAATCAACTTGTTCGTTGATATGTTTTTGACTGTAGGCCCAAAGTAAGCATTTGAAATGTGTCTGTGAAATGTCTCAAAGTGATGTTGGTAGGCAGCCAGTGTCAAGGATGTCCTTGAGGTTTATTTTGGGTCCCTGAAGAATTCCATTATTAGGATATTGCCTGGCTTAAATTATATGTATTTTTAAATAAATAGATTAAATTAGAAATAATTTTATCTGAATTAAATTATAAATAATTTTCTTGGAGAAGACACATGTCCAAGATGGATAACACTTCCTATTTGCCAATCTTTAATCAGTCATCTCAAAGCTCTGCCTGGACAGAATTCTCTCAGTGGTGTTTCTCATCCTTGCGTTGTCAACTTCTCTTGGCTCAGTGAACCCCTGCAATGTAGTTCAGAAGGATTATTTAGAGGTTATGATTTGTAGTGGCCCAGTTCAGGAGGTGTGGCTTCTTTTACTCACCTGTTTGTAGCTTTAGGTGCTACAGGTCACCTCAGGGGCTTCTTCTCATGCTGGTTTCTTGGTTAAAAACAGGGGGTCCTGGTGATATGAGCTTTCTGGGCAATGCTGAATGCAGAGGGGCTCAGGTTCACGTCCTTGAGATGTTTGCATAGCATCAGCAGTCAGCAATAGGGGGCTAATGGTGTACAGGGCTTACCCTGGATTTCTGCAAAAGGGGAATTTGACCTGCTGAAAAAATCCCATACTGAAGTGAAAGGAACCTCTGAAACCTGATGCTGCTATCGCATTTCCAGCACACACTAAATTATCTTTTCCACCCTCCACATGGCAATTTTCCAGATGAGATTTCTAAAGCCTTTGTCTTTTGCCAGATATTTAATTTTTTTTTTTAATTATTCTTTTGCATCCATCTAAATTCTATTGAACTCATGAGGGAACTGAAAACAAACAAAAAAAATTTTAAAAGTATGAGACAGAGAAAGAAGTTTAAAAAAAAAGACAAACAAACCCATCAAAATGATAATTGCTAAGTTATCATTTGCTTGCTCTTTTCCAGTCTAGCTGCTGCAGCAGCTCCTCTCTCGTCTTCCACTCCGCCTTAGCTCCCAAATGGTATCAATTACCCACAAATCTCACAGGGCCTGCACCATCTGAATAACAATTCATTAACCTTCACTTTCCTCCTGCTGATTAACTCGCCCCCACCACCTCCCCGATGTAGGAGACGGCGTGTCGGAAATTCAGCCAAACTTTTTAATTATGCAAATAATACAATACCCGGAGATAATTATTTAGCCCAGGACTCGGGCTGTATATCCAATGCTCTGCTCTGCTCTCACAGGCTTTTCCTCTCTGTTCTCTTCCTTACATCATCTTGGTCGTGTCAAGGAGAATGAAGGATTTTCAGTTTTGCTCGGTGCAGGTGATCGCTCCCAGAAGCTGCGCGCAGATGTGCCAAGGCTTGGGGAAGAACAGGCTGCTGCAAGGCTGGCCAGGGAACACAAAAAGCCAGTTTTAAGTTTTCAGTATCTATCTTTCCGTTCCAGCAGCCTCCAGATGAACCCTGCGTGGATCCAAAATCTCTCACTGCAGGGCTGAGTTTTGCATCTTACATCTGGTAGGATCCCATCTGCGCAGCTCAAGTCTTTGCATTGCTCATGTCTGGTATGAAACTGCTGAGCACTCTTCACTTTTTAGCAGTCAAACCCCTTTCTTTTTCCAGGCAAATTTAATATTTCATAAATGAAAAATTGGAAATCAAGTTTAAATCTCCAAACTTTCTTTTTGACAGAGACAACTTAAAAGCCAAACAAATTTATGACCAGAGTTTTGTTTTCTACAGACACACATAACTTTCACCCAGAGCTAACTCTGGAATGGCAGGATGGATTTGTTTCAAGCTCTCTAGCACACTTCCTGACAGACACATATGGGATTATTTCTATTATGCACAGGGTATGATTCTGAGTACATGAGTTCTGGAACTTGGGTCTGAAACAATTCACCTCGTGGCTCTGACAAAGTCCCATAAATATATCTCTGCACCGGTACAAGTTGTCTACCTACTTACCTTTGTAGCTGTGGCTGGTCTGTTGAGTTTATTTACCCATAAATAGGGGTGGCATTGCTTTATAAGGAATTTTTAAATCTCTGAACTGAAACTTTCTTAGCATTACAGATCACATCGGCAATATCGAATTTTGCCATCTGCTACATTCATCTGACATCATTCCTGTACGAAAAAAAAAGAATTGATTCTGCTTGATAACCAGCTTCAAATATAGCAGCATAAACAAATCTTTGTGAGATTAGACAAAGCAAAATTCAGGAAAGCTTGGCAATACTTTATATGTCTCAATTTAACAGTGTTTAAATTTCAGGTCATGATTATGTAGTCAATATCTCCAATTTTTTGCTAGGAATTTTTTTTTAATTTCAAGATTTCAAACACATTCAGACTGATTTCACTCTCCAAGATGTATAAGAGAGCAAACCTATGGTCATAAACATCCAAATCAATTCAAAAAAAGAAATAACAGTGCCAGATCATTCTATTATCTTGTAGTTCTTGTTTTCTGAGACATATCAGGGCAGCTGAATATAATTATCTCAGTCTGGTTGGTGTGAAAGTGAAGGTACAGGCAAAATAAGGCCTTGTTCTTAAATCCTTTCTTAAGCTCCAGTAAGAATTGCTAAATCCATAAATGGACTATGAAGAATGTTTTCCCAGCTGCTTCCTAGTGGAAGAGCAGTCCACTTTTCCTCGGTATCTCAATTCTTGGTTCTCCAGGAAGACCTCCTCTTTTTTGGTGAATATGAACTACTCCTATCATGGTGATAGAAGGTTAATCACCTAAAAGCCCAGTATTTCACAGAAAATGCACTGACTAATCTCTCTTATCAGTCAAACTCAATCCACTGGGAAGGTGGAAGAGCTCTGGGTGACACAAAGTATATAAATGTTCGTATGATTAACAACTGTGAGAACAGATTCGTTTTTCTCTCACATTTCTTACTCTTACAGGCAGTCCTTTGCTCAGGCTGTTCTCCAGGTCTCATCCTTAGGGATCCAGCTGTTCTCGCACCTTGTACAGGAAACCAAACCAAGGGATCCATCCAGCAGCAGGAGAAAGATGGGACAATAAGTCCAAACTCAACCTGTAGATCAAATGCCAAAAGTTATTTAAGAACCCAGTGCTTAAGGAAATACCTCTCTCACAGAGTTGCTGAAAACCTTTAGCCATTACTGACTACAATGAGAGAGTCAGATGCTCTTCTCTTCTAGAAACAGGTCACTTATTTAATTTGTTATGTGTAACAACCAATTTTAGGCACCCAAGTTTTAACAGTTCAGCCTATGCAACCGGAAAAGGTCACACTGAAAAGCAAAGTCAGTGACGAAAAAGGCAGCCTCAGCCCTCTAGCCCACGCTCAGTGTCTCTGATTGCATTGCTTCAAACCAGTGGTACCTGTGAGCAACTCTTTGCCTGCCTCGGCCTTGCTTCTGTCCTTTACAGTGGTCAGAAAATGACCACGTGCAGAAATCATGTTGAGAAGGTAAATGAAGATATTTGATATGAATGAAACGTTTGGGACACAACATCAGACCTCTGCAAGGGTTGCTAATGGAATGAATTCGCTTCCCCGAAGGTTAGAGAGCTGCCCACTAAATATTTCCAGTGAAGGCGATAACTGGGAGAAGGTATAGATCTCTAGCTTTAAAATGTATTCAGGACATCACTCTTGCTAAATCTCCAATCTATGTGAACAGACAGGGTTTGGTTTTTTAACTGATTTAATACGATCCTAATACCTCTAGATTGCATGATGCCACCAGGGGACATGGGGTGGGTATCAGTATGGATACACTGGCAAAATTCTTCCTAGTGGAGCTCCAAGACCAGGCCTTGCACCATTCTGAAGGTCTCCACATTTCTGGCTGCACATTTGTCCTTCAAATTTTCTTCCTAAAGCATAAAAATCTTTCCTGCTATTAGTTCATTCTTAGCACCCAGTGAGTTCTTGATGATTAATTAGTTCGTGTGTTTTTGGGTACAGTCATGGGCACTCAGGTAAATTTTAGTGATATTGCCACGCCAGATTTTTGGCAGATACACAATATTGATTATGTGGCTTGTCTTTTCATTGGTACAAACCACTATTCACCCTAGGCCAGGCTGGAAGGGGCTCTGAGCAAGTGTCCCAGATCCAGTGGGGAACATCCCTGCCCACGGCAGGTGGTTGGAACTGGATGATTTTTAAGGTCCCTTCCATCCCAAGCCATTCTGTGCTGATGAACTTTCAGATTTAGTGCTGGAATAAGGTTCCCAGGTAAGACTTAGCTGCCCTTGTTTCTCTGTCCATTTGGACTGACCTTCAAAACCCAAGTTGGAGAAGGACTCAGTTAATGTATGTCTACAAACTTGTAACTTGATTTTTATATAAGTGCTAAGCTAACTCTGTTTAATTGATTTTCCACATTGTACACTGAGAAATAGGATTTTTATGGCTCTTGAATAATTCAGAACTTTGATTCCTAAGGCAAAAAAAATGGGCAAGGAATAAAAGCATAATTATCATTGTAGCAGAGGTCAAAAGGACAAGCTGGCCATAAGTTCATAATGTGCTTGTGCTCTCGGACTCATTGTGGACTGTGGAATATTACCTTGTTGAAATCTTATTACTTAAGGAAGAAAAAAAAAAAACACACAGGCAGTTAGCTGCAAAAGAAATGGAGGAAGTGTTAATTTTTAAGCAAGTTTGACAAAGATTGAGTTTCATATGACAAATACTGTCAGCAAGACAGGATTCTGTCAGTGGAAGAAGTTTAAACATTAACAATTTCTGTCAGGCTGTTGACACAACCACGGCAGACATTTCCCAAGATGCTGAGATGACTGCTGGCATTTGTCAACAATCCTGTCACAGTGACAGCAATAAGACCATGTCTGGAAATGTGACAGTTTTGGCTTTGTGTTCCCCTGAGCATTGGCCCAGGTGTTCAGAGAAAGTGTGGGAAAAACCCGTATTTCTGCATTGTCATTCGAACGCGGAAAAAACACAGGAGGAAAATGAGCTGTCACTCCAATTCCCATGATGCCTTTCTGCTTAGCATAACTCCACTCTGCGGCCCAGGGTCCGCTGGTCCATACTCTGACAGATAATTAAGAAAGCAGCAGCTTTTTCTAGACGGCTCTTCCTCATGATTTGCATTTTAGCCAGAGGCGACCAGTTATAAAAAAAACATGATGGAAAGATGGTAAGAAGCCAATTAGATGGATGGATGGCTGACTGACAGCTCTCTAGTGTTATTACTCCAGATTTCATTGTATGTAGCCTGGCAGTTTTCAACAAGAACCAACTTTTGCAGGTTTGTAGAGCTGTTAAATGAAGGACTATATATAGAATGCAATGGTTTTGCACAAATCTTTTACATTTTCCTGAAATAAACATTTATTACTTCCATTCTAGTTTAAGCACCATGATCTTTCTTAGTTAATCACAATTTACGTAGCTGCATTCAGAAATTTTGGAAGACTTTGTATTAAAATAGCTCTGTTGATACAGCAATGATTAAAAAATGAGTTGCAACTTAAATTATAACGCTTTATGACACGGCAGTAATTAATGTTTCTAAGGAACGAGTCTGATTTTTAACGTAAAGAAATGACACAAATTCATTTGTAAAAACAAAGTATTTATTGAAAAGAAAGTATTTGAAAGAATAAAGAGAAATCTGAATTTTCTCATTGTGCTGGGAGAATTTGTTCTAGTCGATGTTTCCTTTGTTCTGTGGATCTTTATTTTTTTTTCTGCTGTTTTTCCCAGGAAGAAAACATTGTTTTGCACAGGACTTAACAGTTTTAAATATGAAATAGCTTGTAAATTGCTGCTTTCCAGCTCATCTGTGCAGCTCCAACAGCTGGTAGCCAATCAGAAATATTCTCCTCTGCTGGTGCCTGGTGGCTGTATCTCACTATAAAATTTAAACATTAGCAGGGCTTTTGTTACATTTCTGTGTTGTTTGTGGATTTATTTTTTTGTTGTGAATACCAAATTTAACAAAGCACAGCAGCATTTGCAGTTCCAGAGCTACAACTGCCACCCGATGAGTAATGGCCTTTGCCAACATAAAAAGTCCCTCAGCTTTCTTTGGCTTCTGCACGTTTATCCAGGGCTGGCAATTATCTCTTGATGAATGGTTGGTTGTTTTAGCAAAGTTTCCCGTAAGCCAGTGCTTCGAGGGATATGACTTTGTGGATGTGAGTTATCTGAATTGTTGGGATCGTGGAGAGCTGGAAACGTTATTCCTTTCTCTTTCCTGCTGCAATTCCTTGTTCAGACCTTGAGAGAATTTTTTTTTTTTTCAGATAAAAAGAATAAGATAAAGCTATAAATCAAATTCACAGCATGTTAAAGGCCAGATTATATTAATGCATGTTAAATAGGAATCTGTGGGGTTTTCTCTGCAACAAAATAGACTATTTATAGAATCATAGAATCACAGAATGTTTTGGGTTGGAAGGGAACTTAAAAGTCACCTAGTTCCAACCCCCTGCCATGATCAGGGACACCTTCGACTAGACCAGGTTCATACTCATATTAATAGAGTAAGTGAATTTATAGTGAATTACTCAGAGCTTGCAAAACTTGTAGAAGACTAAGAAATCTTTTCCCTGTATTGCCTTCTGTTTCATTTCTTAATTCCCTACATCCCCATTTTTCAGATTCTAGGAAAAGCCTGCACCAAGGGCTACAGGACATATTGTGAACGCCCTGGAGAAAAAAAATTTACTTCTAAGTGCCAAAACTTGCAGACCTTCCCAAAAAACAAGTCTCCACTGTGAGATCCTTCATCTCCTTTTTTGTCATGCAGCTACACAAACTCCTCTCCCACACAATCCACTATTACCCTTACCACAATACATGGCCCTCGTTGCCTTTTCACTGTATCTGAAATTCTCTGCTGTAATTAAGGCTTCTTTTTCTCCTGAAAACCCTTTGTCTCAGGCTATTTTCAGTAGCAATACTAAGCCATCTCTCTATTAGTGATAACCCCAATATACCACAGACTTACCCAAAAAATATCATCGCTGGGAAGCACTGAAGGCTAAATACAACACAAAGCAGAAAAACTGGAGTACCAAATAAATGTTGCCAACCGATCACCTTGAGGGGGAAACATGTTGACCTGTGATGGGACTTGGAAAACTGAGACAATTCTGAAACACACTGGTATAGGAATTGTGATGGGCTGCTCAGGAAGTCCTGTAGGAGTGAGGAAAATCTCATTCTACTTTTGCTGACCTGAATTTAAGACCTCAGAAGCTGGGAAAAAAAAATCAGAATATAGGCTTAAATCTATATTCATATCCTTTGGTGGGTATTTGCCACATTTCTTGCAAGTGGCAGGAAAGATACAAAGATGCTGCTCATGACCATCCATAAACTGAAATCTCCATCTGCCGTTGGGATGGCAAAGAAGACTTAGAACAAAGTGTTTCCAAATAAACTGAAAAGTCTGTTAATGGTGTATTTTACAGATCCTTTAAATATGCTTTTCTCCATTAGATTTATTTTTCTCCATTGTTTATTTTAAAATATGACCTGTGAATTTTGTATAGTAGCTGTTCATGAGAATTCCTCTTATTTAAGCTCACCTTTATTCCTCTAGGTCTTCAAAATATTCATAAGAAAGTGAAAAAAAATAAACCATCATTTTTAGGAGCAGAATATTTTAATGACACAGAGATCTAATTAAACCAAAGGTTTTTTTTAGCTTGTCCCAGAAATCATGGTATATATAGATATATGTAGATATATACATTCACAAATAGGCACATGCATACATTCAAAGTGAGGTTTTTGCAAATAAACCCAAAATTAAAGATCTGTCCTCAAGAAATTTGTATGTATTTCAGAAGAAACAAGATCTGAAAGGAAGATGAGAAGGTGGAGAAGAGGGAAGGAGGGATGTTAATGTAAATTTTCTGTTATAACGTTCTTCCAACTCTTATCTATCTATTTAACTATTTGTTTTTAATCTAAAAGTGGATTAATTTCAATCGCTTGCTTGTTTTCAATCAGTGTGAGAAATGCTTATGGAATTTATTTCTATCAGTGAGGTAACACTGATCTAAAAAAATCTGCAGTGAAAATTAAATTGACTTTACTCACCACTACTAAAGAAGAAAGAAATAAATAGACATGACATCATTTCTAACTTTTTCATCTGGAAACACCCTAAAAAATCCCAAAGTAAACATTGCAAACATTGTTTACTTGAGCTTCTTCTTTTACTAGGTTTGGATTTCTGAGAGTGAGAGGACAGGGAATTAACTGGGAAATAACACAATAATTAAATCAGGGATGGAAGGAAGAGTGATTATGTGTGTTCCACTAACATTTCACTGATGATTTTATTGTACCAGGCTGAGTGATCTGATTTGGAACATGAGCATGACACCTGAAACCACTTCTGTTGTAAGATTTATGGTGGAAAATACCTGATCTACCTTTGCCTGCCTAAGAATGAAACTTTCAGTCTAAGTTTGATTCTTCTGAGGTCATGCTGAGAGAGGTGATCTGGGGATGATCCATCCTTTCCTAACAACATCAATTGTCTCAATACTTCACTTATTTATCTTTATAAGCTCTAGGAGGAAGCTGAATCTCTGGTTTAAAGTAGTCACTTGCTCTTTAGGTGGTTAGTGCTGGACAAAGCAGATCCCAAACTCCCTCTGCACATGGCTGTGCTTTGGGATATCAGCCTCACCCAGTTCTTTGCTTTATCCAGGTCTGTGGGTCAGGGTAGTGCTGGTTCTGACACAGTGGCTGCCAAGATAAAACATTTTCTTTAAGGAAAATACAGAAATTTCTGTACAGATCTCTTTTCTAGTACTCAGGTCTGTCCAGCTCCTTACAGTAATATTTTATAAGCCTGGCAGTGTTCTAAGACTAACTTTCTTTGTTCTTTCAATGTAAGTTGCTAGACGGGAACTGCTTTAGTAGTAGTAGTAGTAGTATTACATAGTGAACATTATTCTTTTTGCCTGTTTAATGCCTTATTTGCCCCTCAGCAGTGATGAAAGATTACAGATGAACTAAAGGCAGAAGATAGTGGAGGTGAGAACTGATTTATTATTCACCACTATTTATTATTTCCAGTATAACAAAACACTAACATAACAGTAACACTCCAAATATAGCCAGAATAACTTAGGAGAAAAATTTTGCCCGAGATTTTGAAGCCGATACCAGCATAATTTAATGATAAAATGGATGTACTGAACACGACACAACAGCAGGCTCTTCAATCCAAACCAACACAAATGTGATGGATGAAAACAGCTCATAAAGTCGAGCTTAAAAGCAGAGCAAATGTTAGCAATATTGCAGCAGGTCTTAAGGTTTGACTAAAGACCAAGGCAAAAAAAAATCCTTCCGTTTCCCTCGTGGCCTGGAGAGCAGGTTCAAAAAGCACGGGGCACAGCAGCAAAAGGTCTGATCACACAGGGGTTTAAAACCCAAAAGGAAAATCACAAGTATTCCCTAATTGGAAGCCCAGAGAGAACGAAGGTGAGTGTATCTCTTTCTAAAGCTCAGAAGAAGGAAGAATGAGGAAGATGAGGCATTCACTGAAATGTCAAGATAAAATCGATACAGCATTTTCTGGGAAATCAATGCAGAGGGTGGAAGACATTGGAGATAACAGAGAGGCAAATGCTTTCTCTGGAGCAGCTGAAAACTCCAAGAGTGGCATTGAAAACAGGTGTTGTTTTCATAATTAAAACTCAAGGGAAACCTGCCTAAAGGGAGCTGTAATAATGAAATAGGGGGAAAAAATACCCATGGAGAACAAAGTCTCATTAGGAGAGATAAACTTCACATGTGAACAACACTGAGTTAAATGACAAATTGTTTTCCTTAATGGCACTCTGGTGTGAGACAGGTTCAGAGGTTCTGCTTGTTTTGCTGCAAACTGGTGATTAATGACTGCGAAGGTTTCCACACAAGTGTGAAAGACAGGAGTGGAAAATGAAGATGCAAGTTGTCTCTCCAAAGGGACACTTTATAAAACCAGTGTCTGGACAGAAATAGGGAAGGAAAGCCTTTGAGAGATTAGAAAGCCCTTCTAATAACTGGCTGTGGAATGACCCACTTTAGTTATTTTCTGTTTGGTTTCTAGTTAATACTGTTTTCCCCTTGTAACCGATGCACACTAAAACCTCACGAATAAGACCCTGAGGCAATTCTGAAATCATCTACAGTGTATTTTCTCAGAGATAAAAAACATCAGCGACTCCAGTCCCTCTGACTCAGCTTGGTGTGCAGGTACCATGGAGTCAAACGTGGTGCAGACAAGCAGAGCGTTGCTGGAAACCCTCCAGGAAATCTGAAATGTCTGGGTGATTCCACACTTGATTTTCCATAACCTTATCGATATTGTCCCTCAAATGGGGATGCTTAAAGAGGGAGAGAAACTGCTTATGCCAAGAGGTGGCTTGCAGGGCAGGGGAAAACTAGTTTGGTCTGAATAAAACTCTTCTGCTACAAAGTTTTTCAGAGGTGCAGTGCAGCACAGGGATTTCTGATAAGGGATTTTTGGGATAAATGTCTGCGGCAGATCCAATGTTCTCAGGTTTCAATGTGCTTAGTAGGCACAGCTGGGATTCAGGAGCTGTTACAGTTGACTAACTACCTGCTGCATGCCCAGAAGTACCAAATAAACCAATAAATCCTCAAATCTGTAAGCAAGCAAAACCACTATCCCAGCAAGTTCCTGGGTGGGAAGCAAAGATACACCATGAAGAATTCTGTAAATTGTTCAGAGGTAAAATAACTTGGCTGTTGCAAATACACTGACTTGAAATATTTAGTCAAACATGCCTATTCAGCATCAATATGCTTAAAATGTTTGGTTTCTAATTAAAAATGTTTTATTAGAATTAATAAATAATAAATAACGATACAAAATTAAATAACAAATAATACTAAAAAATAATACTAGAAGAAAAATCATACTTCTAAACATGAAAGCTCTGTTTGAAAGCTTGGTCCATCATCTGCAAGCAAAAAAAAATTAGAAGGGGTGAGAATTAATAATGTTCTTACATATGTAACATGGGGTCAGTAATGAATAGCAGTGAATTTGTCTCCAAGCACATCACTGGAGAGATCAATACTTTATTGAGTTCGGATCTCTAGACATTAAAAAAGGATGGTGGAAAACTGAAAATCATGTGGGAAGCTACTGCCAGCACTGAAACCCTTGGGTGGCAAACTTAAGGAGTTCCATCTCTTTTACTTCATCTCCGAGGCTGAACAGTGCCAGCCCTGAGTTTTAATTTCACATGCACGGAATATCAGGAACCGTAAGAATCTTCTGCCTCATAGGGAAAGTTCATGATACTGCCTGGAATTAAATGTAAGGCAAGAGGACATTAGGAAAAAAACCAACACATTTCTTTTTTCATTCAGAGCTATAAATACTAAGAAAAATAACCTATAGAATTATAAATTATTTTTTATGGAATTTAATAGAGACTTATATTACGCATCATGGCAACAGGGTATTGCTATAAAAGTTACACTTCCTTTTGATATGATTAAGCTGATATAAATGTCTTAGAAGACACAAAGCCATCCTGTGATCTCAGATCTTCCAGAGATCTTTTCCTGAAGGTGGCACATGCGGACACAGTATTTTTCCTGTGTATGGAATTTCAGAGTTAAAGAACCTTGGTACACATCCTTCTGCTCTGCCAGAAAGATTCACTCTATTTTGGGAGTCAGTGTGGCAAACGTGAATCAGGACTGAGCAACGCCCCATGAATTCAAGGGGGACACACATGCAAGCTTTTGCAATTAAAATTGCACGGGGAACATGTAAAGGTGAAATCGTAATTATCAAACTGCAGCCTTGCCAGAAAAGTGGGACAATATTGTTGTCTTTGTTGCTATCTCAAATTTTTTAATTTCAAGCAGAAAAATGTTTAGGATGCCTTTTCAGAGGCCTTACTCACCATCCTCATCCAAAGCACTGCTTTGCAGATTAGGACTGATGAAACAGTGTCTCCTGTTCCCAGCAGTGGAGTGGATCTTGCCCAGCCAAGACTGGGACCCTCCATCTCCCGTCCAGAGAGAAAGACAAGTTATGTTATCTTACAGAAGGATTTTTTTTCTGAATTATTTTAGCCAACCAAAACAAAAAACTCAATGAAAACAGTATGTTCTACATAAGACTTTTTTTTTCAGCCATGGGATAATTATTGCTGTGAATTGGGAATCATGGAATCGTTGAGGTTGGAAAAGACCTCTAAGATCGTTGAGTTCAATGGTTCCCCCAGCCAAGCCCACCACTAAACCATGTCCCCAGCTCTACACCTACACATCTTTTAAATTCCCCCAGGAATGATGATTCCACCACTTCCCTGGGCAGCCTCTTCCAATGCTTGACCACCCTTTCACTGAAGAAATTTTTACTAATATCCAACCTAAACCTCCCTGGGTGAAATTCATTGCTGGATATTTTTTTTTTTAATTTTTTTTAAAATATTTCCATTATGGACAACAGAATCAAAGGGGAGAAATTTTTCTATGTGGAGAAGCCTTGACAGGAGGTGGAGGCAGATGGTCCCACCCTTGCCTGCAGTTGGAAGAACTCTTGGTCACCTGATCCCAGTGGGATCACTTTCCTCTCTTCCAGATGTCCCTCTGGGTCCTGAGCAACCCACAGATGTGTCAACAACAGCAGGAGTCTCTCCAGGCAAAATGTTTTGGAGTTTTGCACATCTCTCTCTGTTTTTATTAAGGATAAAAATTCTGCCACAAAGGAAGTGTCTGTATTTGGTTGGGTCCCTTTGGCTGTTCCATACCAAGCATCTGCAATGAAAAAACTTACTTTTCTCTTCATTCCTATTGCAAATATTTCAACAGACCCTCTCCCAAATCAGGGCACTCTTTCCCCTAGAACAATGGCAGTCAAGTTATGCCAATCATTTTCCTCTGTCCTCCCCAGAAAAAAAATTCCCTGAAGATTGCTGGTGCAGTAAATATGACAGTAGTCCAAAAGTCAGGAGTAGAACTTGAATACAATCCTGCACATTTCAAAAGTAAAGATTAAAAGGTTTGTTGTGTGAACTTTGTTCACTTTTTGCTCACATTTTATTACTTGCTTGAAGAATAATACACAAAAGTAAGTATTAAGTACTACATATGTCTATATAGGGGAAATGAAGCAGTAATTTTTAGTCTAGTCACAGTAAAAATGCTTAAGTAGCCATTTTAGCTTCTAGATTTTCAACTAGTTGCTCAAGTTTTCTGTTTTCTTATGAATTTTATGTTGTGAAAGAAAAAATTGAACAACTTTGCTGGAGCACTCTTTAATTACAGTACAGCAAGAAGGGCAGTTGGAATCATGGATTTCAAAGAAGTTTCACGAGGAAAGTTTTCAAGCTGCAGCTGTGCTGCTAAGGCAGAGCCTGCCCCAGGCCCAAGCACAGCCTTGTGGTAAAATTGCACTGTTCACTGCTGGAATGGTTCCTGGACTCGGTTTTGGCCCATTCCAAACAGCAACAACCACAGAGCATTTGGTGGTTTGCACACAGGGATCACGGCTGGTAGGAAATTCAGGTGCAGTTGTTGGTTGTGGAGGATGAGAAAGCTGATCTGTGTGGATGTGAGCTCTGTCTTGGATCGGGGAAAAGTCACTGGTTAGTTTTATGGTGATAAAATCATAGTAGAGTAATAAATTGTTATTAAATTTATTTGCCAGCATAATCATAAAAGGTTAAACTTACTTTATTACTTGTATAGTCAGACCAAGTGTCTGGAAGTACAGTTGGAAAGCCTGGTGCTGGGTAGTGACTGGTAAAAGAGTCACAAGAAAGCCAGAACAAGGCTGGTACAGGCAGGTATTTCTCCAGTACCTGCCCCAGACCCCGGCAGCTGAAGGCCTGGGGCATTTCTGACCCACTGATTGTGCTGATGTATTGAAAACCCTTCCTTTCCTCTGGGGTCAGAGCTCTGCAGAGTCACTCAGCTTCTGGAAATTTGCCTGTCCATGAAATAACTTTTAATTGGCCAAAATAGCAGCCAAGTCTGATGTCACAGCCAGGTAGTGCTCGAGCTGTGGAGAAAGCAGAGGAGGGAGATGTGCTGCAGTGCAACAGGAATGCGATGTGGTGAGGATTTGTTGCAGGACAACCTAATAACCACAGTCAGCATTGGAGAGTTTGGGGTCTGCGCACACACAATAAAAAGAAGGTTTTGTCTGAGGAAGGTTAAAATAGGAAACAATAAGAAGGAAAGTAACACAAGCAAGCAAATAATATTCTTTTCCAGTTTCTAGGCAGAGATCAGAGGCATAAAGAGATTAAATGATTTTCTCTGGTTTGAACAGGATGTGTCGGTCTTAACCAGGGACTTTTTCCTCTGCTTTTGCATTTGGATTATCCTCCATCAGATTTGTAAGATTCAAACTGCTTTTCATGTTGGCCATCGACACATAACAATTTGTGAGGAGCCTCTCATGTAAAGCCTGTGTCCTAATGTCTGACTGGACAGGGGGACTGAAAGTCTGTAGAAATTTGGAGGAAGGATTTGAAAAATCACAGAATGAGAAAAGGTACTTGAACTCGACCCCAACTGCATTTTAAGGCTTAAGAATATAAGGTATATTTGCAAATCCATATTAGCAGGAGAATGCAGTGACAGCAAACCCCCTGAATCAGTCATCATAAACTCATTTTAACAGACCTGCCAAAACTCCTAATTAAGGCCTCCCTCAGGACTCTTGTTTTCTATCTCATTATCCTGATAAAGTGGACACCAATGAGTCCCTTAATGAGGATTAAACTGTAGGCTTTAGTTGAATTTGCATCTCACATTTGCTGTG
Source organism: Mohoua ochrocephala (assembly GCA_013398855.1). Taxonomy (NCBI): domain Eukaryota; kingdom Metazoa; phylum Chordata; class Aves; order Passeriformes; family Acanthizidae; genus Mohoua; species Mohoua ochrocephala. The sequence goes on along the minus strand of VZTA01013381.1, from coordinate 133,042 downwards.
GGTGAGACTCTCCTGAAATACACCAGATACACTTGCCAGTTTCTAATGCAGAATTCAAAATACTGTACGAAAAAAATCTGGTGATAGAAATCCACTTCTTTGCCTTACAATTGTCCAAAAATAAGAGATGAAAATTGCCTGGTTTGATAAATACAGCGTTTTCCCATCCACAGGCCAACAGTGTGTGTCATATTGCTGTGTATGTGGCTTAAAAGGGACAGCTGCTCCAGGGATCTGGAAGCACTCTCTTTGGTTTTTAACAGAAGGAAAAACTGAAACGGAAGCAGATGTTTGTGACTGTATCATGCGTGAGATAAGGCCTTTGGAGACTTATTTTTTTTCCCCGACAGCAAGTGTTTAAAGTCTCGTCTTCCTTAAAGGAATTTTGATTTTGTCCCTGACCCAAGAAATATGCTTTGTGTAAATTCACATGACAGAGTTCCTTGCTGATGGTTTTAGTCAGCATGGGGGCTGAGCCATCAGGATGTTCTGAGCACAGAGGGGATGCATGGCCAGGTGGGAGTTTGCCCTTCTGCACCTTCACCTCTGCCCTGCTCTTACCTGTGAGGCAGCACCACTAAAGCCCATGGCCACACAGCGGCCAGGAGCCTCGGAGGTCCTGGGAGACAGGAGGATTCCCTGCTGGAAATCGGGCCAAAAAAAGGTTGGTTTGCCTTCCTAAAATCTGCAAGTCCAGAATTAATGTCTCAGTTTATTCAGAATATTCAACGGAACTTAATTAACGCCTTCTAAATGAAGTTTACATCCATCCAGCAGAGATCTGCAAATCAGGATGCTCATTTCTTTCTGAGTATTCCTTGCTCTTCAAAATGAACAAGGATCAACAGTGATGCTCACAGGAACTTGTCATTGTCTTTCCTCCGTCTAATCATTGACATCTGAATGCAGATAGGTGAGAAAAATTGTGTTTCAGAAAAGACAAGGACAAGAGAGAATGGTTTTAAACTAAAAGAGGAGAGATTTAGATGGGATATTAGGAAGAAATTCTTCCCTGTGAGGGTTGATGAGACCCTGGCACAGGGTGCCCAGAGAAGCTGTGGATGGTCCGTCCCTGGAAATGTCCAAGGGCAAGTTGGATGAGGCTTGGAACAACCTGAGATGGTGGAAGTTGTCCCTGCCCATGGAAGAGGTGGAACTGGATGAACTTTAAGGTTTCTCCAAACACAAACCGTTCTGTGATTCTATGATTCTACCATTTAGAGATCTTTTTTGAGACTCTCAGGGGTGTGTGTGCATATGTATGGCCTGGCACACAGGTCTTTTTATGGCTGGGAGGTGAAAATTTGTTAAGAAGTATTTTCCATCATTTTTGCATGTCATCATTTACCAAATCTGAGCTGGGAAACACATCAGTGCTATGGAAATAAGATCAATGTCCCCAGTTAGGTTCAGATAAGAAATATGACACCAATTGTAACCACAATAAAACCAGTGAGATTTGAAAGCAAATCAGAGACCTCAGGCAAAGCCAGAGGAAATATGCAGGAAGACTTCAGTCACAGAGGCAATTTTATTCCTTCTTTGGCATCATTGCCCACGAAATGATGTCAGAAACAGGTTTTTTTTAAAAAAAAAACTTCTTTTGCCCATCCAGTAACAGCTGCCGTGATGAGAATTCTGCTCTCTGTCTGCTGTGATGCCAAAGCAGTTTTCAGCTCAGAAGAGGTTTTCTATTCAAAAAGGTTCCCCCTCACACACAAGAGCAGTAGGGGCTATAGCGGTGGCCAGTCTTACGGCTCTTCCAGCAGCTGGTTTTGACACAAGCATTTTTCTTTTTCCCATTTCATGGCAAGAAATGAGTCACAACTATTCAGAAAACTACATACGTTTGGAAATTTTTTTTTAATTCAGTAAAACAGGATACACTGGAGAAGGACTGATCATGGTCTTGGTGCAACAGTGAGGTGGATCCAGTGAAAGAACAGATCAGAGATTTGAAACAAACTAAGAGAAAGTCTCTCATCATAGAACATGCAGCCAGCCCGTGGAATTCCCTCTTTCCAGACACCGATATCAGATATCGCAAGGGCTAAATCTTCTGATAATTTCAAGTGTTGCCCACACAGCTTTGTAGACAAGAAGTTCATGGCATTATGTACAAAGCATGATTTCAAGTTCATGAAACCCCCCAGCTGTAAGTTATTGCAGTCTGGGAGAGAATTCTAAAGAAATACTGTACATAGACATTAATTTTTGGCTCCTACTGGAGACAGGATATTGGTCTGATCCAGAGTAGTGATTTTTTGTTCTTAAATATCAACACATTTCACTTGGCCTTACAATGTGCAATATTTTGTCTTCCCAGTTCTAAACCCCCAAACAAGATTTTTTTTCCCACAAAATTTAAAAGCAAGAAGGAAAAATTAATCAACTTTGTTTTGTTCTGATTGATCCAAGCTGACTTTTATTTTGTTTTTCTTTTTCAAACATTAAATTGATAAATATGTTATTTGCAGTCAAAGCTAAGATTTGCTTTACTTCGTTTAGTCACTAGCTCATTTGGACTTGAATTTAAGCAGGTTTGCATAATGACAGTCTGTTGTGCTTCTTAATTTGGGAATTAGGGATCTTGGAGGAACCCTACGGTTTACCAGCTTCAGTAAAATATCAGTTTTAAATTCATTCCAATGGGTTCAGTTTCTTCTCTTCCCTGTGGAAAAGCACACCTCATATTATGTGGTACACTGACTCCAGAGGCACCCCAAATGATGGATAACCCAAATCTCTTGTACCCCAGAGACCACACCTCTGCACATGAGACCTCACAGCTGACAGTCCTGAGATGTGTTTGTTTGGTGACCGTGACAAAGAAACTATTTTGAGTGAAGGGCTTGACAGCTTGGAATCTGCTTCAGCCCTTTTCTAATAGTCAGGACATATCTGCAAATCTTGTGTCTACATAAAAATCTTCTCAGTGAATCTGCTAAAAAAAGGCAACACTTTGAACTGCAAGGATAACAATTGCACTGATTAAGATTTTCATGTCTTCTTTCTTAGTTTAGCAAGACCTACCACATACTGGTATCCTAGCACTCTGACTTCTGGCTAGAGCTGTAACAGTTTAATTCAGGTTATTCATTCTATTCTATGAAATGAGGACACAATTGTTAATGGTCACTGTCACCATACCTGACATTTTCCTTCTGAAAAGTCTTGTGCTGCCAGGACTGAGGTGACTGAAGTTAATGGACAACCAGCACATTGACATAAAGGAATTTTTAGTCATAACTCTGAGGTCAGAAAATGGAGGTGAAGGATGACACTGGGAAATAAACTGGATGAGCTCATCCCTACCTTACTTGCAGGAAGTCTTTTACAGCAGTACCTGCTCCGAGTGGGATTGATCTGGTTACGTTGCCATCACTGAGAGGATCAGAGAATCCTGGGATGGTTTGGGTTGGAAGGGACCCTAAAGATTATGTAGTTCCAACCCCCTGCCATGTGTCGGAAATAAACCCTTTCATTTAGCAGTGATGAATCCCACCCTGATATCTTCTCTGCATTTCCCTAATATTCAAATCTAAAACTGAAAGGTTGGTTGAGATCAGGGCCTGCTCTGTATAGTTTGATGGTAAGAATGAATGCAATATACTGGAATGCTCCAGTTTTGCTTTAAACACAGATTCCCACGCTAGTCTGAAAAACAAAGCTTTTTTCATCAGTTCATCAGTTCATCAGTTATTTACACAAATGGGGATTATGGTGTAATGACAAAGATCACCTCCATATGACAGAGAGAACCAATATCAGATAAGCATCATACTTATAACAATACATTTAAGAACACCAAATGTATTTCAGAGAAGTCCCATTTTACCAGGGGTTAGTCTCTGTGCAATTGCATCTCTTACTTTTAAAAGAAGGGAAAACACATTGCAAAACCATTAAAAGGAGTAGAAACTCCTTCTCTAAGTATCTAGAAAGTCATGTGTAGAGCTGGAGGCTTCCCTTGCCAGTTTTCCAAGGCACATGATGCTTTCTAAAGAGACCGAGTTGCTGCTTACTATATATTTTTGTACGGGACAAAAATCTGTCTCCGATGGTTTTGGACACCTTGTTACATCCCATTCCCAAATCTGTCAAGCATGTGATGACAGCTGAGGCACAGAGGAATACTTCTCTGGTTCAAGAACAAGAAGGCCCACAAGGAAAATTTGCTGATTTGCTAAACTCTTTGCATTTCCCAATACAGCTGTAGGATACTGAGCACGTCGCTGTAAAGTAGCACAAATATCAGGACTTTTGTCTCTGTGGATTATTGAGCCAGGCAGTTCCTATCTGAACTGCTCCCCTGCAACCTGGGCACTGCCAATAGAGTAATCCTGAAATCTCGTGTTGACAGATTGAGCTGCATTTGGATTCATCCAAATCCCAGTTGCCTAGAGGTTTTGATGGAACAACTTTTACAAGAGATTTCAGACCAAAATTCTAATGACTTATGTTTGCTTTCATTGTATAGACACATCTTGCCTCAGAGAAGCAAGAAACATAGTTTTGTGAGTATTTTTATTAGGAAAAAGGGTAGCAGTAAAGGTAACCAGTCCAAGAGTGTTATCTAATATATCCATGCTGGTGTTGCAACTAATGTAATTGTTCAGTGGGAAAGCATACACAAGGGGAAGATTATTATATTTTGCTGAAATTTTGTAGTAGAGGTATTTCCCAAAATGTTGTCCCCAGCTTAGTACCAATGAGACAATAAAAACATTGCGTGTCCTATTTTTTAGTACCAGATACCTACGTGCACTCAGAACCTTTGTAGACTCCTATGACTTAAGATAAAGCACCTTGTCTTTGGTTTAAGCCCATCTGAAACCTCACTAAAATGGTGTCAAGCATTGGGACAGGCTGCCCAGGGCAGTGGTGGAAGAATTTAAAAGTCGTGTAGATGTGGCACTTTGGGACGTGGTTTAATGGTGGGCTTGGCACTGTTTGTCAGTGTTAGATTAACGTTTGGACTTGATGATCCTACAGGTCTTTTTCTGCCCTAAAAAATCCTATGAGTCTATGAACACAACATGACAGTGCCCAAAATTAGATCTTGTAACTTAAGTGACTTCTAAAATCATTCTGGGCAGGAACAATTCAAGAGCATGGTCTGCAGCCAGTCCTTTTCAATCCCATCTCCACATCTTTCCTGCCAGAAATCTCCCTCCTGCAGTGTGCCTGGAAATATGCAGAGAAGGCAGCGATTTCACTTGGCAAAAACTCAAATCAACACAGTTACAGTGAGTAAAACTTTTAACCTTGTCCCCAAGACTGTCTAGAATAGAGGTTCTTTTGCTGTTTTCTTTTGGGAATAAAATCCTATCTCTCCCCTGCAGGTATCCTTTCTCTCTTTGTAGTAGCATAGTTACTGGGATCCAATTTAAAATGTTCAAAACCCCAAATTCCTCAAAAGGCAGTGTGAAACTACACCTCACACATCACCGCAAAAACAAGCAAGCTTTGATTTATTTCAGGAGTGGAGTGTTCCTTCACTCTCACGAAAAGTTAGTTGTACAGGAGAGGTGTTAACGTGGCTAAAATACAGGGTTATAAAGATTCTGATTCTGTTCCCAGCTTTGTTGTAATTACACTTTGAGTGTAGAATTGAACTCACCTCACGGAAAATTACCCACCTGTAAGTCATGCATCTAGTCAGAGTCCCTGGGGCTCCCTGGACGATGAGCAGAGAGAATAAAAACAGAGGGAGGGTGTTTATTGTGCTTATTGCAATGAATATTGGTAGACACATGGTCATCAATAAACACATTGTTAATTAATAAATTTGTTTATTAATAAATCAAGATTTTAATAAATACATTCTCATGTAGGTTGGATGTATTGTGTTTTGGGGGTCGCCTGTCTCTATTTAGAGAAGGAGTCTAGATGACCAGTTTGGATTTGATTTATGGCTTTAGAGCAGATAGATTTCAATTTTATGAATTCCAGATTTTTTTCAGAAGTATGCAGTGATTACAACGTCAGTTCCTCACCTCTTGGGAGCATTTTAAACACGCTTTAACCAAGCTGGATCACCCAAAACCCCCACTGTATTTCTTGCAGCCTGTCCACTCCTTCAAAATATAAGAACCCTGTTAAACAAACTTGTTTTGTACTTGTTTTGTTTGCCAGAACACATCATTTCCCAGGCCCTGGCTGAACTGTACCGCAGGAGCACTAGGTGGCAATGCTGTTACAGCGAAAACTCCAGCAGCTCCCTAAACCACAGCGATCCCAGCCACGCTTCGCGGGCAGTGCTCAAGCTCAGAGAGCTGCCACCACTTCTTCGGTGCCTGCAGGACATCGTTTTGATTGTCCCCCTGTGCTGGGCACTGCTGAGGCCACACCTTGAGTGCTGTGTCCGGTTCTGGGGCCCTCAGTTCAAGAAGGACATTGAGGGTCTGGGGCGTGTCCAGGGAAGGGAACGGAGCTGGGGAAGGGTCTGGAGCACGAGTCTGGTGAGGAGCAGCTGAGGGAGCTGGGGGGGCTCAGCCTGGAGAAAAGGAGGCTCAGGGGGGACCTTCCAGCTCTCTACAACTCCCTGAAAGGAAATTGTAGCCAAGTGGGTGTTGGGCAAAAGAAACACCCCTAAGTTGTACCAGGGGAAGTTTAAGCTGATCATTAGAAAAAATTTCTTCTTGTAAAGGGTTGTCAAGCATTGGAACAGGCTGCCCAGGGAAGATGCGGAATCACCATCCCTGGAGGCATTTAAAAGCTGTGTGGATGTGGCACTTGGGGAAATGGCTTCGTGGTGGCCTTGGCAGTGCTGGTTTAACAGTTGAACTTGATGTCCTCAGAGGTCTTTTCCAACCTAAATGATTCCAAGATTCTGTGGTTTTGGTTGCCCAGGCTTGCTCTCAGTGAGAAGTAGATGGTCGATTTGTTTCCACTTTCAATGTAAAGCAAACAAAGATGATGACCTGACATTTAGCACAGATTTCATCTTCCCCATATAATTTCCAGTGGTTCCAGGGAATATTGAATGGCAAATACTGAATGAGGAACACACAGGAATGAGCTGACAGGGTTGGGGTTCAACCATCTCACTGGGGAAAGTGAAAACTCAAGCTTGATCCTAATAATGTGGGTGAAATCATAAAAAGTCTCCACTTGTGCTTCCCCTTTCCGTCTGTACCGCTTGCAGTGAAATCAAAGACAATATTCCTGGATATAAAATCTTGGATGTGGACAGCTTTTGCTAAGATAGGTGCTTTTGAAGACAAAAAAGCTGGTGGAAGTGTTCTACAGCTACCGGTTCAGCACAGCACAGCCAGAAATCTGTGTTTAATTGCTTCCTAATACAATTTAATACAATTAATCAGTATTATCAGGTCATGATTCTGGGAGGCCTCTCCACACTTTCAGTATTTATTTTTAATCCATTTTAATTCATATAATATGCTATTATCATAAACTCTGTGAATTGCATCCATGGATACCAGCAGAATAAGGAACTGTTCCGGTCTGAGTTTATCCCATCACTACAGGAACCTGTTTTTAATTTATTTTTATGGAAATACTGCATCCTGTTGATAGCAAAACCGCTCACAGTACAGAAAACCCCTCCCCATATCCCAGGGTGAGGAGAAGAATCATCTTCACTATTTTGGTTCTAAAATGCTTTTATAGTTTTATGTACTTTATGTGACGGTTCGACTTTATGATCTTAGAAGTCTTTTCCAACCTTAGTTATTCTATGATTCTATTCCAAATGTAAGGCTAAGTAAAAATGAGTAAATAAAATGAATGGATGCATATCCACGGACTTGTAAGAGTTTTGCATGAGTATGTTTAGACAAATGTGGTAGGTTGTTTCATGCTAAATTTAGACTTTCTAGAAATTTTCTAGTAGGAAAAAATGAGTAGTGCTGCTAATCTAAAATACAAGTATATTTTCCTTTGGAATTCTCCCATATATAGATATTTTCCTAATCAAAATGCAATTAGAATATTTTCCACAAGCGTGTAAATTTAGCTACTCTGGGTGGAATTGGTTTTCTTTTTGGAGCGGCTCATAGATTCTGATTTCACAAATGATATAAACATGAGCTGCCCCAAAAGGATTCCTGCTTTTTCCCTGTCTTATCTGACCACTTTTTCCTTCCCCTCCCTAATCACTGAACTCTTCTGCAGTGTGTCAGAACAGGGAAATTGCCCGTTAAATGCTTTTTTTTCTTGTTTGTTGGGAGAAATCGACGGTCTGTTTTGTTATAAGGAAATATAGTGCAAACAAACACACATAAATAAATAAATAAATAAATAAATACCTTCCAAAGAGCAGTTATTAGTCCCGAGGAGTTTTATGGATTTGGATTTTATTTGTTTCCTTAGTATGTCATTACAAGGTGGGGAGGGAAACAAGAAAAGGTTTTATTGCTATTATGGCAAGAGCAGTTTCTTTTTCAGACTCAGAGCCATCCATTTAGACCAGAATAAAGACGGGCAAGAAATAAGGGAATTTTGCTGGGGTTTAGCCATGTGATCCTGCTCAGGCTTTGACAGCACAGCAAAGTTGTGCTGATATCTGAAGAAAAATCAGAAGCAGCTATAAGGTGGAAAGTTTAAAGAAGTGAAAGGATGTGCATTTCTGGCCTTATTCATGTCTCATTAGCTTCTGGCACAGTAAATTGCCTAGACCAGCAGAAAACACTTGTTCTTTCTCTTTTTTAATGCAAATTTTTTGGAAAAAAATTTGTAATGTCAGTGAAAAAAATATGGTGCCCAAAGAACAGACCGGACATAACATTTTCAAAAGCATCAGCTATGACAAGTAAGAGTTTATGTCCACCATCCCCCTTTCCAGAGAGGTTTATCTCCCCATAATTCCCTGTGAGAAAACATATCAGCAAGTTTTCAAAGGTATATTCTTGCCATTAGATTCTCCATGTTTCTGTGCTCCGTCAATAAATCCCTTTGACCAGGACAGGGGTATGAGAACATCTACAAAGGAATTAATTTCACGCATACTGAAATCAGCAGTGTTTGGATGATCCCTTTTTCTCATGTCATGCCTTAGCGGGAATTTCCAGAGGCTGTTGGATGGTGAAATATGTGGCTAAAAATTCAAGCCTTTTTAAAATGACCTTACACTTCCAGACACCAAAATATCCATGATCTGGTCTCATGGATCACAGGGAAGTGACAGCCAAATAAATACCCCAGCAACCTCCAGACCTTCCTTTTCCTTATTAATTCCAAAATTATTTACTCTAAACTCCCAGATGAAAAAAGTAGGGAAGAGCAATGTCCTTTCTCCTTACTTGGGGAAGACACCACGACTCGAGAGAGGCATTTTAAACCTCACAGGTTACCTTTTCTTTTTAAACCTGCTTTTACCCAGACCATTTGTGGTTCCTGTGTGATTTACCTCCTACATTCTTAACAGAATTTCCAAGGAAGAACCCCAGTGAAGAAATCTAAGGTTGAAAACAGGCACATGAGCCCAGTCAGACATCCTGGGTGAGGCAAGCAGATCATTAGAGCAGTTGGAACAATCCTGAAAAATGCCATACTCTCTGGAAAACTTCTAACTGGAATGTGAACATTTTTTTTATTTTTCTTTGCCTTTTCAAAAAAGGGCCTCCCCCCCCCCCCATCCCCTGCCTTTGAACTTCCTTACCATTAGTTTTCTCACACATATTTTTAATAAAATGCTTTGGTAAATGGTGGTGTTAGCAAAAAGCCATGACAAAATATTGTTTTTATTTATTAAAACTGAAACCTGCAATTAGGAATAACTCTATGATTGTTTCAACACAGATGATTAAACATACACATTGGAGTTTAAAAAACCCCAAACTATCACAGACCAAAACATCTTTTTTTCTCTTTTAATATTTTCTTTTGCATTCAGAGCAAACGTCTTTCAATTAAGCAGAGAAAATTCACTGAATTGTGGAATCATGGAATGGTTTTGGTTGGAAGGACCCAATTCTCTCAGCCTTTCCTCACAGCAGAGGTGCTCCACCTCTCTAATCAACTTGGTGGCATCCTCTAGATTTGCTCCATCGGATCCATGTCCTTCCTGTGCTGGGGAACCCAGAGTTGGATTAGATTGCTTAATACACATGACTCATTAATGTATGGCTTCGATGTGTTCCACTTATTGAAATGCCAACCTCAGACAGGCAAAGGCACATGTTACGGTGAAAGACACCATTCTTGATGTTTCTTACAACAAAACCCTGCGTCTTAAGGATAACCTGGGCCTCCACAAAGACCTCTTTGTTTTGTTATAACTGCTAAGGCAAAATTGGCTGTGAGGAAGATGTTAATTCTGGCACAATAACTTAGAAAGTTTCATGCCACAACACAGCATAAAAGAGTAATTAGATGAAGAAAAATTAAGTAACTCCTTTTATTTTAATGGTGATGTGCAGTCTTTCAAAAAAGCAGCTACACAGTCCATGGCTTTCCCCAGACACATTAAAGCAAAAACCTGAGCTTTCCTGCTCCTCCCAAACCCATAAATTCTGTTGGATTACACACCAAGTTGATTTAAAGTGGTTGCTCAATGAAAAGGAAATGTTGACTCTAAATTTCAGTGCTTTGTAATGTTCTGAAGGAAGTTGCAATCTGCTTTCATGGACAAAATGAGACTTTTCACCCCTCGATTCCGATTGTGAAGTTTTTATTACTGGTTTTATATACTGGTATTATAGGATAATTACTGGCTTTGGGTTTTTTCATCTGGTTGAAGTTTTTCTCTTATTTTTAAAAAGGAATCACTGATTGCTCCAAGCAGAACTCACTCCATGTCCTCTGGAGTTTGTGTCCCACCTGTGCAGCAGTTTGGGTCATCCTGCGTAACTCAGACCTGTACGAGGCACAGAGCGCTGAGCCCTCAAGATTCCCACTGAAGCACTGAATGCTGGATTCAGCCTTCCACAGCAAACATATGTCAACACACAGATGGTCACACCAGCAGAATTTTCCCACAGACATTCACTCGATATTTTTAAGCAAAAAATGTTTTCCATGTGTCCTCAGACCTGTTGTTCACCCAAGTATTCCAGGCAATTTAACCTGCAGGCAGTTTGGGTTTTTTTTTTCCTTGAGAGAAGCACAGGGATACAACAGCAAAAGGAACCCAAAAAAAAAAAAAAATAAGCTGGGAAGAAGATGAATGAGCCAGATGGACAGAGGGACTGATAGTTTGATATGCAGAAATAGTTTACTTGTAGAAAATCCAGAAGGATGTTTAGAGAGCACAGACTACAGCTTGTAAATGGGAAAAGTTCAAAGTGGGAACTGGGTATTCCAAGACAGGCTTGTGTAGGCTGGGAAGTAAATGTGTGTGTGACACACAAAGGCTTATTTCTCGAAAGAAAAATTCCCTTTTCCCCCCTGAAAAACAAGGATTTTAACTGTGAGGTAAATATAGATGAGACAGAGACACATTGAATAACAGGAACATCAACAGGAGGGTGAAACGCTCTCTAGAGAGATTTGCCTCCACAGATCATGGTAGAAAATCCAGAGGATGAACTGGGATGAAGGATCATCTTTCACAAGATCCCAGTTAAAGACTAGCAAATCAACTGGTCAAGGACAAGCTTAGCAGTCTTGGGATCCTGCAGTTCCCTGCAAGCTGTCTCGAAAGAAAAGGACCCTGTCTTGAAAGAAAAGCACTTATGCTACCGAAGTCTCATGGAAGTGCGAAGCGAAGCACAGGGACAGAGATGAAAGACAATATAAATTAATCTAACTCTCCTGGGAATGGTACCAAGTAGGTCATTTGTCCTGAAGAAAGAGAAATAAACAGTGATGGTTCTGTTGTACAGAAACTGGAGCACTTCATTAACACCTGGCTGTGGATGAGCCTTTGTCATGAAAAATGCAGAGAACTTAAACAGGCCCAGGACATGATTTATTTATTCAACTTTCATTGAGTTCCAGTGCATGGGACAGTCCAATGGTCCTGCTTCACATACTGTTGTGTAGATAAATATGTAAATAAATATATAGATACAAGACATTCTTCAGTAACAGCATAGTCAAAGACCATCCTCCCCCCAAACATTCCAGCATTTAATAATTGCATCCCTTCTCTGTCACACTTGGGAGGTTCAGAGAAATTGTTGGACTTCTTTTTCTGACTCAGTTTTATGGATAAAACCAGAACTGCCAGAAGATACTGTATTGGTGCAATAAATAGAAAAAGGGTCTTTTAGCCAAGTCTATTGGTAGCTTATTAAATTAACTGATCTATTCAGTAATTGATTATTGGAAGGCTTAAAAGGATTTCTCTCTCCCCAGTACTCTTTCAAGTACCCATTATTAAGTTCTGAGAAATCAAATCAAAATCAAATTTTGATAAAAATTTGAAAAATTAAATTTCCTCTTTCAATACCCTCCTGTCTCTCCTGCCCCTTCATTTAGATTTCTAGCAGGCTTTTGTGACAATCAGATTTTTCAGTCCTTCCCTTCTTTTCCTCTCCATTTTCTCCTGCCTTTCCACAGGTCTGATTTCTTCAGGACCCCACAAGTTTGCACCCTGCTCTGCTCTCTCTCTTATTTCTCTTATCTCCATCTTCTGCTCAAACATTCTAATGTCTGAACTACTACAGGCTCCCCACCCTTTGCTGCTGCTCCAGACTTTGTTCCCGCGGGAATGATATCCATGGTGTCAATCAGCATCTCCCTGGTGCCTTCAGTGCAGCTACCTCCAATTTACACCAGCTGAGGATCCAGCCTTCTGCTGCCAAAAGTACTAATGATTTTGCTGAAATACGGGTCTCTCTCTCCCCCTCTTTCTCTTTTTTTTTTCTCTCAGCATGAAAGATATAATTACAAATTGCTGAAGGCTTGCTACAAATAATTTTTTTTTTTTTAAAAAGGGAGAAAAAAAAGATACCCTTTTGACTCTGCATTGTCTGTTATTAATTTACTGAAAGGAATTGGATCTATGTTTTCATCCAAATAAATATTTCTCCTCATGAATACTGAGAACAACTATTCAGTGAAATATCTCCGTGGAGAGGTTTTAAACTTATTTTCACAGCTGTGAGTTTGTTCAGGCTGATGTTCCTGGATATCAGTGCTCTGAATGATAGCAACATTACCATGGTATAATGTGAACAGAACCATCCAGCCTGGCTTCCTGCTCCCTGGAAATACCAATTATCCTACCTCCCGATATCGTCAATCCAGCGGGTGGGATGTGTGCCATATTTTTATTTGTTATGATTATATTAAGGATGACAACACAGCGAAGGCTAAAGGCGACATCCCTACTGGTAGGCTGAACTGTGTGAGGGCCTTTTCTCTGCCCCTGGGGCCAGCTGCAGCAGGGACTATCCTGATTTCTCCTGGGACCCCCGTCAAGGTGTGCCCTGGGAAAACCAGCTGGCTCATGGCAGAGGGGTCTCTGCTTTGTGGTGCTTGATGGACCCAAACCAAATGAGACAAAGGGACAATTGGTGCAGAGGATGCTCAGTAAAAATGAGACCCTTACTGGGATTCAGGTGGTGAAGAAGGTACAAGAGCCCTAAAACTGAGCTCCTGCCAGAGGCCTCCAAATCGGCTCTTGCTGCATCAGAGAATGGTTGAGATTGAAGTGACTTCTGGAAGTGATCTGGTCCCTCCTCCCTGCTCAAGCAGGGCCACCTAGAGCAGGTCACCCAGGACCACGTCTCCATCTGGAGAAAGAACATCTTTTCATAGCTGGACTGTAATTAACAGTCCTCTGATGGTTACAGACTCGACAATCTTCACTGGAACATCTTCCTCCCCTAGTTATCATCCTGCATAATTGCAGTGCACTTTCTGCAACTAGCTGGTACCGGGGCAAGAACAGAAATCCTGCTCACATCACCGGAAATAGTTCCACCCTTTTCCTGTAGACATGGAATGACCTTTTTCTGTCTTCTGAAAGGACTATTTCCCCTTAAGTCACTTAGCCCTGTAAGATCCCAACAAAACAAAGGTGTAGAACTGCACATATCCTTGGCAGAAGTGAAAATGACAAAATGCAGAAAAGGTGATGGCAAAGTGGAGTCAGAGAAGAAGATGGAGAAGCAGCACATCTCTCAGCTGCCTAAGCCTGTGGACCATGAGACTTACAGGATTCCTGAATCCTTCTGGAGATGTGACTCAAGGCAAGGAGGGATCGTTGAATCACAGGACTGCTTGTGTTGGAAGAGACTTTAAATATCATCTCGTTCCACCCCCCTGCCATGGGCAGGGACACCTCCCACTAGACCAGGTTGCTGCAAGCTCCATCCGACTTCTCCTTGAACACGTCCAGGGATGGGGCAGCCACGGCTTGTCCAGGCAAATACTCCAAGACATTTCCGATATCTGCAGTCTCTCTTGGCTGGGCAGCTGCACTGCACACTGGGTGGCTCAGCCTTAAAATGAACCTTCCCTAAATGTCCCAAACCATACTAGTCATAAAAAAAAAAAAAAAATTCTATCTTCTGAAAAGAACACTTTTGAGATTTACACCTCTTCCAGCAACATTACTGACACCAGCACAGTGCTCCAACCCTGGAGTGAAACACTACCAGTCACTAATATTAACGAATTTGTTTATATGTTTGGGTTTTATGGTTGGTTTCAGTCGGTTGAATACGGTCATGTAGGGACATTTGAGGTATCTTGTGACATGTACACAGAGTGGTCTGGTCTGGCTCTGGGTTCACAGGAGATCTGTGTCCTTATGGAGCTTCAGAGTCCTCACAAAGTGGCACTTAAATAAGGGAACGGAGCCCTGTCTGCAGTGCCCCTGCAAAGAGCAGGGACACAGACAATCTTCCCATTGCCTTTGTCTTAGAAAACTCTCTGATCTGTGTGGAACAAGCACCTGGAGACTGTTCAGCTCCTGCCATGAAGAGTTTATCTATGGTTAATCAAACAGCCCAGATTATCTACAGAGAAGCCAACAGATTTCCTTAATCCTTAGCAGTGAGCCTGCTCTTTCCAGCCCCTGAACATGTTTTAGTTCAGCTGATCATTGCTCATCCTCTTCTGGTTTACAATGCAGGTCATGAACTTGGAGTATAATATTCCAGCACTTACGTTTTTAAAGTGCAATCCATGTACCATTTTAAGCAGAGAAAATACTCAATTAGAAGGCAGCATGATACTCCAAGTACAATGCTATGTGACAGAGCAAACAGGAGAAGTAATTGTATTTGTTTAATTCAGGAAATCGAGTGGACAAGGGTATCCAGACCTTTCTCTTACCCTTATTACTTGTTTCAATTTTGTTGCTGGTATTTTTCCTCCTGTTTAATAGGCAAGGCAGCTGACAACTGAATTAGTACTCTTCCCTTAGTATGCCACTGGCTCATGACAATAGCCTTAGGGGTAAGATATAGATAACTGAGAAGTTTTCTCACTGTTGTGATATATTTTTTCATATGGTTAATAAGGCAATTGAAATGACATCCTGTCACAGTGGTAGAATCCCATGAATTCGTGATGTCCCCTGCGTTGCCACTAGGAGGAGATGCACTGTATTCTTAGCCCCCTCTCTTTTTCTTGGAGAACTCGTTGAGAGGATATGACAGTCTGCGAGCTCAAGCGTCCTTTAGTGTTGCTAAGGATTAGCTACTGTTTATTATCACTAATGGGAAAGGGCTTAGGGCTGAATTGTTGTTGCTCCACTGTGGATTTCATTTCAAAAGCCTCACAAGAGTGCCCTTATATTCCAATCAGGGCATTCAGCTAAAGAAACACAAATAAGAGAATCATCAGCAATTAAAACAAAGCAAAACAATAATAATGGCTAAATCTGCATAAGAAGACACTTAATTAATTGCTTATGAGCAATTGCATAGCTTTCCTTATAACAGAGTCTATCAAAGTGTTGGGCCCAGATAATTTCCGAAAAAAATCAAGTTAAGGTCCTGATGCCAAGTCCTGCTATTATTCCCAGTGTAAATCGAGGAATTTGCACTGAAAGCCAGAGCAGCTGAAGCCTCTGCTGGGTCTGTTTGCATCAGGCTGCCCTGTCCTGAAAGGTGTGAAAGGCGAAGTGAGAACCCAGCGCTGAGCACCTTGTGAGGGCAGGGCTTTTGTCAGCAGAGATCTCCATCAGCACCAGGCGCTGCTCTAACACAGTAATTGATTATTTCCCAAAGGCCTCGGCACCATCAGCTCTGATTCACGTAAAACCAGCGCCTCCGTTCAAGCATCTATGGGAGCTCCAGTGGCTGCAGGGGAGTGAGGTAATCGGAGTGGCAGGGAATGCCCTGTTCTCAATGGATGGGCAATTGCCCCATGGCCAGGCAGAAGTGGATGGTGGATTTATGCACAGGCACATATTGTTCAAGGGGCCCCTGCCTCTGGACATGCTGTCTGCACTCGAAGGGCTCCAGCTTGAGCGTTGCAGGTCCTTAATCTGATCAGTGTTTAAGCACAGGGCTTTCAGCTGGAGCTCGGCTCACTGTACACAGGCCGTTGGAAAGCACATTTAGCTCGCAGCTTGTGATCTGGTTATTGGAAAACTCCAAGGACATAAATAAAAGTAAAATTTTCTCTTAATCATGAAAATCCAGGCACAGTGTAAGTATGTATATATGTATCTTTCTTTTTTGCTTTACTGGTGTTGAAAGCTATCAGAGCTCTGGAGTTCCAACCTTTCTCCCCAGCTTTGAGGATCGCTACGTGCCCAGATCTGTCACATCCCACGCTTTGGGAATGCTCTGTATTTATTTGGTCCTATAGTTACATCTCTGTTTTCAACTACTTCTACTCTGTAACCTCCCTGGCATTGGTTTTTTTTTTTTTTTAGCCAACAACCTGTGGAATCTGGAGTATGAATTGGAGACAGTGATGTCACGCAGCCAGAGAGTGCAACTTAATGGAAACCTCCACCTTCAGCATGGCCCCTTCCCAGTAGGTGACCTAATGTCCCCATCTATGGGGACTCAATGATCTTGAAGGTCTTTTCCAGCCTAAATTATTCCATTCTATGACCTCATGACCAGATCCTGCTCTGCAAGCTGAGTGCTGTGTGCTGGTTACCCAATACAGCGATGGTCATGTAGATACGCTGGACACAGCTCAGGGGTGTTTGGTGACACCTGAAATGCCAACTGCTGACCGGCTGCTCCAGAAGAGAATGGGTATCTGTAACCCCATTTCACACTTGGTCGTTCTTCCAGGTGACCTGGTTATCCTGACGGCTCTCAAGTAACACTGGACCCCACCGTGCTAGGATGGGTGGGCCCTCTTAGCCTATTTTTGCCCTTATTTTACACTTATTTTTGTATTATAAACCCCTGGGCTTTGTGCAAGTTTGTAGCTGAGCAGTTCAGAGGCAGGAACTTTTCAACTCTGTATTTTCCTGGAAGGAACAAAAACACACCCAAATTCAACCACACTTTTTTAATAGTTTCATTGAAATAGAGCTTTAGAAAAGAGGAAACATTAAATGACTTGGCATAGACTTTTCCTTTTCAAGTTAAATGTTTGAACTTTCTGCTTCAGAAGGACATTTTATTTTAAAATCAACTTACATTTTTAAAGGGAATAATAAAGGAGTGATAAATTAGACCAAGATACTTTGCTATTTCAGCCCTTACTGACAGGATCCATGATCCCACAAGCAGGTATGCACAATTTAAGACTAAGGACTCTCTCCAGCTTTCCCCACTGCTCGGATGCTGAGAATAGCACAGGTATATTTTTCTGCAGGATGGACGCCCAGCTGAGTTTTATCTGATATTCTGTATTTGGAAGCAATGAGTGTATGAATAATACATCTGAATAGGTCTGAAGATTTAATGGCATGTAGGAAACATGACAGGAGGGGTGCAAAGTACTGCAGAGCAAATAGAAAATTTCCAGTAAGTTAAAGGAAATTCAGAGTTAAATAATGATATATGAGGGCCTAGATAATGATCAGCAACTCTTGATATTTTGGCAAAACCAAAATCTATGAGGCTATATGGATGGGAATTCAAAAGCAAGTGCTTTGTTCATGTAACTAATGCTGTGGACCTGAACATCAGAGACCAATAACAAAGGATGTTTGTTGGAAAAAAAGTTCTCCAAAGCTGGACTTTGTTGTCTGCTGTAAAAAACCCCACG
Source organism: Mohoua ochrocephala (assembly GCA_013398855.1). Lineage (NCBI taxonomy): Eukaryota > Metazoa > Chordata > Aves > Passeriformes > Acanthizidae > Mohoua > Mohoua ochrocephala. The sequence goes on along the minus strand of VZTA01013381.1, from coordinate 114,994 downwards.
TCTAATGAGATTTCCACTTCCTTATTTTCAATGAAGAAATTGTTCCTAATATCCAATCTGAACTTCTCATAATGCCACTTGAGGCCATTTCCGATTGTCCTGTCACTTGCTACCTGGAAGAAGAGAACAAGCCCCACTTGGATCCACCCTCCTGTCAGGGAGTCACAGAAAGGAAGAACGTCCCTTCTGAGCCTCCTTTTCTCCAGGCTGAGCCTCTCCCAGCTCCCTCAGCTGCTCCTCACCAGACTTGTGCTCCAGCTCCGTTGCCCTTCCCTGGACGTGCTCCAGCCCCTTAATGTCTTTCTTGTCATGAGGGGCCCAGAACTGGACACAGGATTTGAGGTTGTGGCCTCACCATTGTCCAGCACAGGGGGACAGTCACTGCCCTGGCCCAGCTGCCACACTGTTGCTGGTGCCATTGGCCTTCTTGGCCACCGGGGCACACCTGGCTCATGTTCAGCTGCTGTCAGCAGCACCCCCAGGTCCTTTTCCAGCTTTCCAGCCACTCTGTCCCAGCCTGCAGCACTGCATGGGACAGTTGAGACCCAAGTGTAGGACCTGGCACTCGGCCTTGCTGAACTCTGTGAAACTTGCAGTCAATAAACTGAAGCCCTAGACGAGGCTCATTTTCTGTAGTATCTTGGAAAACCGTACTCCCCAGGATCCTGGCAGGTCAGGTACTGCTTCAACCCAGTGCAAAATCTGCAGGAGGGGGTACAGCCCAAGGAGGGGGTGTGTTTACGTGAGCATTATTGAACCTGACAAGGTGTCAAGCAGCATGGTTTTGGCAAGAGTTCTTTTGGGGAGTTTGCAGGTGCTGACCTGTTCCACATTGCACAATACTACTTTTTTCCACACCATAATTTCAATGGAGCAGCTCATGAAAAAAAAAAAAAGTGTAACTGAATAAGAGCAAATAGATCAGACCTGAACCCTTTGAAGGTTTCTAGAGCTTGTGCTATTGACAGTTTCTTTCCTGAATTTGCTTTGTTTTTGTGCCTGGTGAGTATCTGACTGCTGTTTTAGGGACTACTAGCATATTCTACAGAGCACTAAATTTTACAGTACCCCTACAGTAAGCTTAATACCTTTTATCTTGAATAGTGTAGTGCATGTACCTTTATTTATAATGTATTGTACAGCCTGTGATGCTCACTAGTGCTGTATTTTTACCATTAGCACTCCAGGAAATGAAAGCACTGTAGCTTGCATTAGGGCAGGGGCAATTCATGGCAGCCTTCTTTGTCAGGGCAGCTTTCATTTAAATTGGAGCCCGAAGTGGTCTATAGGAATAAGGAATAAACAGCTACTAGGCCAAAATATTGGAAAAAACTGAAATTGGGAAATAAAGGCCCATAGAAGGTCATAATTTTGCTTTTCAGTTCATTTTTGAGACCCAGAGTGGAGGAGAGATGGAAACATATGAAGAGTCAGAAACTAGTGACTGAAAGAAGAGACCTCTCTGTCACCTGATGGTATCATAAATGGAGAGAAAATGTAGGAAAGAGTAGAAAGAACAAAACCTGAAAAAGAAAGGCTTAAGGAATGGAAAACATAAACTAATTCATAGCTTCAAATTTAGGAACATGGCTGTTGCTTAATTTAGTTGCACAGCACTCTCTGAAGTCACCTAGTTCTTTCCTTGAGTTCAAGGGGAAGTTGGGGTTTCTACCGTCAGCATTTGGGCTCCATTTCCTCTCCAGAGGGTGGAAAAAGCCTCTAAAAAGGAGCCAGTGCTCTTGACTCATAATGGAGTTGAAGTGAGAGGGCCAAATTGAGTGACACAAAGCCCCTGAGGGATAGGAGAAAATATCTACTGAGGCCAAAAGTGAGATGGAGGAAAAGAATAAATGCATGTGCCGCAAGGAGGGTGGAGGCAGCTCTGTCATGTCCTGTGACACCTGTGGTGCATCACCACAAGGCTGTTGGCTGTGTGTCTGCACCTGAGCATGAGGGATAGGTTGTTCTGGTTTTGGCTGGAGTAAAGTTCTTCACAGTAGCTGGGGCTGTGTTTGGGATTTGTGCTGGAAATAGTGTTGATAACACAAGGATGTTTTTGCTGCTGCTGAGCAGGGCTTACACAGAGTCAGGGTCATTCTATTCCTCACCCCACCCCACCAGAGAGGAGGCTGGGGGTGTACAAGGAGTTGGAAGGGGACAGAGATGACCCCAATTGACCAAAGGGGTATTCCAGAGCAGATGGTGTCATGGTGGGCAATAAAAGCTGCTTGGAAGAATGAGGAAGTATGGGGAACATTCAGCTTTATGGCATTTGTCTCCTGAAGCAGACAACGAGACAATTCAGTCTTGTTCCCTGGACATGGCTGAACACCTGCCTGCCCATGGGAAGTGGGCGGTGAATTCCTTGTTTTGCTTTGCTTTTCCCCACAGCTTTAGCCACAAAACTGTCTTTTTCATCCAGCAAGATGCTTCCTTTTTACTCCTCTGATTCTCTTCTTCATCAAACCGGGGGGAGGTGAGCGAGCAGCTTCCTACAGGGGTTAAACCATGGCAGATGGTGAGATCCTGGATTTCCCAGGTGGGCAGTGCAGTGCAACGCAGTCCAGAGATTCCCACTTGGGGCTGAATACTCTGGAGCTGACCAACCCCACCTGAGGATTTGTACCTGCACAGAGCTAAGACTGCTTGTACTGTCTGAAGGAAGGTCCTATACACAAAGTACTACCAATTTTTTTTCATTTATTTTGCATTAGAACACACACCTTCGGGAAGAGCACTTTTTGTTATCTACAAAACAGACTACAAGGAATACAGAGATCCTTATCCCACTGACAAAGCGTGTGCTCCTGATCAATGACAAACTTGTATTGACTGAAACACCATCAAGCCCAAAAGATGAAAGCAAACCAGGAATGTTGTGATCTTTTTTTTTTGTGTTTGCTGGCAACGTACTATGCTACAGTAGAAAAATGGGGTTGATTCTGCTTTTCCTTCCCGATATGTAAAAGAGGAGTAATGCCATTGAGTTCAGTGGAGTTTGTCTGAGTAAGTGGAAGATCAGACTCAGGAGCTCTATCGAACCCAACCCCACATCTTGTAGGAGTCTGCATTTCCACTTCTTTCTCAAAGGAGTTCTTTGTTTGTATTTTTCCCCTCTGTGTCTCTCTTTATTTTCCTTTCCTTTGAAGTTTTAAATCCTAGAAGTGACCAATCTTTTATCCATAATCTGCAGCATTCAAATTAAAGGGAATGGTCTATAGATTCTAGGATTTTCTGCACACTGTGGCTAAATCCTAGTGGAGTCCCCTATGAGCTAAGAAAGCCAGGAGAAGAGTGTGAAGTTAATTTGATCTAATCAATGTGCCACATGCAATCATGTTGTATTCATTACTAGTCAACAAACAAGCTAAAGCCCTACATATATTTCTCCTTTTTAGTGAACTGTCGTTTTATCAAGTGATGGGCTGGCCAAACATGTTCAGCAATCTCAGTAATTCCTGTTCTTATTAATCATTGGGAAGCCTTGAAATTCCCAAGATTCCATAAATCTTCCTGCAACTGAACACTTCTAAAATCCTCTTTGTGTTACAGCAGTAATAAATATGATCATTTTTCATAGCAAACCTGTCTATCGCTTTAAAGAAAATAGATAGACTGTAAATAAGTGCATTTTCCTGCAGTAACATTAAACAAAAAGGTTAAGCTCCTACTGACAGGAAAGATGTATTTGCAAGTGATTAGTTATATTTCTACCATAGCGCTTGTCTGTGTTCTCCTTTTGATGTTTAAACAAAGCTCTTGAACACACTGGGTTGTAGTCTCTGATGTTGATTTATAGGTAGGACTGAATTCCAAACACTGAACTCGTAGGCAGGCATTAATAAAAAGCAGAGACTTTCTTCCTGCTGGTTAATATGTGACTAAGCTCTCCTGTTTTAGGCCTCAATCTGTCAAGAACAGGTGTATAATAGGGGAGTCCTTGAGGCGCAAAGACTGGAGCTATACACAAAGGGTTTTGTTCAGCTGCACTCAGGACAAATGTTGAAACACCAATTTACAAAATTGTTTTGACACAGAATTATTTTATGGCTATTATGACACAGACATAAAATTATTTAGGTTATCTGGGCCCAAGAGGATTGGCAGGAACTCCAGATGGACCTAACTAAACTACTGTAGGTAATTGGGCAACACAATGGCAGATGAAATTCAACACAGACAAGCGGAAGACAAAATGTGTTGGGAGAAGAGTTTAAGTGCTAAAAATCCCGTAGACTTAAGGGAGGTCAGATCCTTCAAGAACTGACAGGAACTGAACAAATCTCACTCAAAACATCCAGCTCAGTGTAGATGGCATGTATGTAGAGAACAGGGATCAAAATAAATTTTTCTTTTACGTCCCATTTCCAGTTGCAAACAACCTCTTACATTTCAGAGGAAGGCAAATCATCATCAGCCAAGATATTCCGTCAAAGAAAATCCTCTCACAACAAATATCAGGCTCAAAATCAGAAACATGAAATGGAATTGTAAACATTACCTAAATAGAGACTGTGTGCTTCCTGAACATGCTAAGGACATCCCACCATGGATTCCTTCCAGGTACTTGCAGTGAGGCATTTGGATTCCTCCTCCTGCTGCTGCAGACACAGACCAAATAATTATTCCAACTCCTAAATAAAAATATATAGGTAAATGGAAGTCAAATTACACTTTAAAAAAATGCAAAAGTCAAGGGCATCTGCACTGGCCAGGTGCCACTAAGCCACATCCTCTCAGTGCCAGGAAATTCCATCTTATTTAAATAAATTATATTTATTCTTTGAAAACTTCAAGACATTGGAGGTTGTTATGCCCTTGTTAGTGAGGATGACAAGCTGCCTGCTATCAAACATTTCTGAGTACCTTACGCAGTGATCAACTCACCTGCCCATTCTCCCTTTGATAATCTGAGTTGAGCTCCTTGAGCCTGATGTTGCAGACCTTATTTTCCAGCACATGGATCAGTTTTGTGGCATTCCTTTGAACTCTGTGTAATGCATCCCTGTCCTCCTGAAAATTAGCTATGTCCCTCTTAAGGACAGCAGTTTATGGTCACAACATTCCACTCTCTGGCTTCAAATTGACTTGAACCCCTTTTATAGAGGCAAAATTATATCAGGTCTTTGTGTGGTGTTTGGACTGAGTGTTCGTGTGCTCTAACAAAGCAAAATATTGGCATATCCATCAGATACTTAAAATAATAGCACATTTAATACTTACTTTAGTCCAGCTTTTAAAGTTTGGACTCAATGAGCTCAGACCTCTTGTCCAACCAAAATGATTCTGTGATTCTGTGATACTTGGCTATGTACCTGCTTGGTGTCTCTGCTAGGGCTTCTATCAAAACAACATCGCATTCCTAAATCTGTTACGATTAAATTTGCATAAAACCCTTGAGGTTTTCAACTTTGTTTTCTAAACCTCATTGCTGCCTTTTATAACATGACCCCTGAGTGACCCAGCAGTAGGTGGAACAAATCAGAGCAGGTCACCTAGAGCTTGGAAACAGCAAAGCATCCATTGTATCACTCTGCTGCTGCAAAACTCTCTGAGGGTCACAGGCAGAGGGGTGACTGCTCTGCGAGTACCCACCCAGATTGGGTTTCAGAAGCCTGACTTCTCCTTTCATATACAAAATTATGGAGCCTCCTGAAATCTTGAATCTTCTGCAACTTTATTCCTGAGCAGACATATATAAACATGTGTGTGTGTGTGTGTATATATATACACACACACACACACACATATACTTATATGTGTATGCGTGCATGTGTTCATTTTTTTATTTCTTTTTGTTTTGTCTATATATACCCCATCGGGCTTGTGATACTGATCCTGAACTTGAGCGTCACCTGAGACTGAATAAATATGATTCCATTGATTTCGACTGAGCTAAAGAAGGTAATGTAAGATGAGGATCTGTAGTATTATCTTTATTTTTTCAGTGGTGTAAGATTTTCTTAGTGATGTCGGAGCAACTCAGATCAGTGAGCCCACAGGTTGCAATAATATTGTGATCTCTACAGCTGAGACAAAACATTCATTTAACTGAAAGTGGAGTAGTGCTGGGTTCCTTTCTCAGAAAAGGCTTCAAGTAGATTTAAAAAAGCCCAGGAAACATTGTCTTCAGTTCACTTTTTATGCCTGTGTGCTACATTAGTGAAGGGGAACAATTAGATGAATTCTGCAGGGCTGATTGGGATTTTGCCTGAACAAATGTGTATCAGGAGTTGCTCCAGAGATGTCAGCAGAGATAAAAAAGCATCAAAACAACACACAAATCAAGCAGTGAAATTACTGCAAGTGCAGAAATGGAAGTGAGAGTCAATATTGTCTTCACGAGAGTGTAGAATTTCTCTTTCCCAGTCTGAATTTTCCTTTTTACAAATCATTTAATAGCAAAACATAATTGTTGAAGCCTTATCAGACAACAAACTGGAACAACATATTATACTCCCAGGCTCTCACTTATTCTGATATGAAACAGAAAGGAGACCATATCAAAACCATAACCATAGATCTAAGAGTATTAAATGTCTTTTTATACTGGCTTAAAATTCCCCTAAACTCTGTGTTGGCTTAGCATAATATCTTCCCCCAAATCTTTCTCTAGGTTTCCCAAATATTTCCATAGGGAGTAACTTAGAAAAGGGAATAGCTCAAAGAACACGTGGACAAGAAAAGAGAAAAAGAATGACAACATTTATGGGAAAGGATTTAGCTCACTTGATCCTGTACAGCCTCTCGGGTGTTCTGTGAACCGGAGTTTTTGGCCACATTAAACTCCACAGTGTTTTCCTTGATATTGAAAAAACCAAAACCACCAAACAAAGGGGTTTTAGAGGAATTTTTGAACTTAATGTGTAGGGAAGAAAAATTTTCTCCACCTTCTTACATGACTGACGCCAAGCCCTCATGTTAAAGTCTCCACAGAGTTTTTCACGACATCCAAAGGGCTTTAAGGCTGACCCAATGAGCAAAGTGATCCCTGTGATTTGCAGTGACTCCTGAGAAATCTGGTCTAATGGACAGTGTCCCTGCCCATGGCAGGAGGCTGGGATGAGATGAACTTTAAGGTCCCTTCCAACACAAACCATTCGGTAATTCGATGAACTTTAATCAAAAATGACATCTGTAAGTTGCAATCAGGGGCTTAAATTGAAATAAAAGCTGCTGGAAAAACTAAAAAGAAATTAGAAATAAGTAAACATTATCTGGGCCCATCTAACAAAAAAAATGAGACCGATTTTTAATGCATCTTTCAGCACTAAAATTTTTTAAATCACAAATAAAATTGTGAAATTGATTTCAATAGCAGCATCAACCCTTCTCCATTTTTATATATAATTGCCAGAAAATTCAACATACAAAACACACAGCTGAATGCAATCCTCGAGGTCCCTGTGTCTTGTGACTGCAACCCCCCCTTGCCGTTATTAAAATAGATGGGGAGGGGACTTGGGACTTCTAAAAAGGAGAGAAGAAATGCAACTGTACTGGGGAAAAAGTAATAATAAGAAGAAATCAGGATGCCTTACTGAACAGCCAGAGTCGTTTTATGCGGAGTTTTCCCCTCCAGCAACCCAATGGAACCCAAACAAGTCTATTTCTCTGAAAACTTGTTCCACCCGCCATTCCCCAACTAAAATACATTGTAATAATATCATAAAACAGCCGAGGATGAAGAGTTTATTCTGATGGACTGCTCAACATCCTCAAAGAGTGGAAATTAATATACCTGGGAATCTCACAGTTGAAGCATTTTAATGCAAACTCGCGATTTGCAGGGAATTGAAATACTTCACCTAAATAATTTATATATGTATCTGTGTATATAAAAAAAATGGAAAAATGAAATTTCATAATAGCAATAAGTCTGGGGATGTTGTTATCAGGAGATAATCACATCCCGTGGGGGTTCTCACACTCAGCTGCTCCTCCTTTCCCTTCTCTTCCCCAGTCCTTGTCTCGCCCCTGAGGTATGATTTTTCTCCTGATAATTCTTATCGTGCCTCCGTGGTTAGTAATAATAATTAAAATAAAACACTTTATTCACAACTTCCCTGGTTGCTTGGCACACGATCCCACTCCCTGCCCACCCCCAGTTTTCTCTACCTCCACTATTTGATTAACTGCTTCGGAAAGAACAAGACGAAATAAAAAATCCAATGAGTGAGGTTCTGTTTTCTGACAGAAAATGCAAAAGGCTGTTGTGGCTGTATTGATCGGGCTGAGAGACCGGCATTGCAAACAAGCAGAGCTCTCCTGAGAAATATACACTGAAGATCCATACGTTCATTGACATTTTATAGGATGTCTAGACTTGCTAATCCACTATGAAAAATGCAAGCTTTGTAGTATAAGAGGATGGAGAGGGGGCCATGTCTCTTGCTCGCAGGAGCAGCCCTCTCATGTACCAAATTGCCAACAGTTTAATAAGGAGGGAACGTGGATCCAAATTAAGACTTGGTTTCAATGGCTGGGACACCCTCCGTATTTCCCAGAATGCAGAGCTGCAATTAGCCTCAAGCCAGAAAAAGGTTCTGAAAGGTTGGTTGAGACACTGGCTGGATTTTGTCTGTGTATGGGGAGGAGAAGAGAGCTGTAGCTGAAATTTTATAAAGTCTGAAAGTCTCTGTACTAAATGTTCCTTTCCAAAGTCAGACGCTTTCCTGCTCCATCTATTCACCTTTCACAGCAACGTTTTTCCCCCTGCAGACTGGTAGAGGATAAAGTAGTAAATACGACAAGTTCTCAGTGCCCAGCCATCCCTTTCTACCAGCCTCCACGGAGACTTCTGTAGGCAAAGATGAAAATGGAGAGAGGGCTGGCAGAAACCACATCTAGAGGCGACGGCGGAAACTTTTCCACCCCAGAGATGGGAGGAGGAAGGCAACTGTAGGTCACCTTTGTGGCTTCTCATATTTACATCGTTGCAGCGATGCCTTAGAGAGATTCAAGCCTGGCTCAATTGCTCCAGCATCTTAGGGACCAGAGCTGAATTTCTGCTGTCTGGCAGCTTGTTACCCTTGGATAGAAACCCTCCCTTCCCCCTTCGCAACAGCTTCCAGTAAAATTTGTCTAGCAATCTAAAATAGACGTGTGGGTTTTTATCAGATTAGAGCGTGTTTTTTGTGTAAGGTGAAGGCAAGGGCAGGATACTGCTGTAGTCAAACTGGAGGTCTGTAACATCCATGAGGAAATTAGGTTACAACCAGTAGTTTGTCCTGAATACAAATGTAAGTGCACTAAAGTAGTGCATTCTGTGTATACAGTTCGTGTTGTGGCAACAGTTTCAGCAGAGCAGTGAAGGTGTAGTAAACCATGTGGGATTTTTTACAAATTGGAGTAGCATGACAACACTCGATGAAACGAAGTCACGTACCCAGAAGTTCAACTACACAGAATCAATGGAACAGTTTGAATTGGAAGGGAAGTTTTAAATACTATGTCTTCCAACCTTGTCAAGGGCAGGGACACTTTCCACTATCCCAGGTTGCTCCAAGCCCTGTCCAACCTGGCTTTGGGCACTTCCAGGGATGGGGCAGCCACAGCTTCTCTGGGCAACCTGTGCCAGGGTCTCACCACCCTCACTGTGAAAAAATTATTGACCAAGAATAATTGCTGTTAAAATTACCATACCTTGAGTCTAAACCCCCTGTACTTACTCTGACTCACTTCTTCTTGGCAGATGCTCTTAAAAGCCTCTCTGAAGGACTTTCACCAAGGAAAGAGAACAACGCTGGATTCACGTGATAAATTTCAGTCAACACTTTGGTCATTCACAGTGCATTTAGGATCTGTTGGAGAAAATACTCTCTGCCACACAGAAACAGATGGTCTGTAAGTAGAGTTAAACTCCCCTGCAGTAGGAATGCCTTTGGTAAGGATACTGTTAGGCAGGGAGATTCAAATTTCAATAGCTGAGAAAGGACTTCCCTCAACTGCATGAAGCCAGCGCTCTAGTATAGCGTAAAAATATATATATATGTATAAACATTTTATATATATACATAACCAGTAAACCGGTAGTATTATCTCATACCAATCGTATTTTATATATATATATATTTCTAGTACACTAGTGTATATATACCCTGCAGGAATGAAAGAACTCTTCCTTTACTCGGACACTGAAGACAAAAATTATTTGGAGATGGTCTACTGGCCTAGGGCAAGGTTGCAATTATTGTGGGAAAAAGGACAGGATAAGGTATTATATCAAACTCTATTGAAGTGAGAGAGTAGACAACCCCAAACTTTGCAGGGGGCTGCAAACAAACCTTTATTATGTGATCCAAACAAAAAAGTCCAAACTTACCCTCAAGTCTTGGGTAGGCTGTGCAATCCCATGTGGTAAAAGAGTTGGACTTCATCTTCTGAGAAGCCACAGAAATCCCAACAACACTTATCAAGAGATAAGGTTTCAACACATTATGGAAAACTGATCTGTTCCAAAGGGTGAATGGGACTCTAGAAGGGCCCATCCCATTGCTGCCATAAGGCCAAGCAAAAATCTTCCAGAACAGAAAGAAATACACTTTTGGGGAAATTTTTGCAAAGTTCCTCAATTACAATTTTCTTCTGGATTTTCCAAATTATTAAACAGAATTTGAGATCATTACTTCCAATCAGAACATTTTTTTTTTTTAATCAATAAAGCGTAGTAACAGGGGAGGAGGTTTTGCCTGAAAACCTGTGTCTATCTATGAGATAAATATTTATGTGTACTGTAGTAATTTTCACTGCCACTGTTTAATATTGTCATTTTCTACCCAGTATTAACTTTATGAAACCCTTTGGGGAAAAAAAAATCCAACTCAATTTACTAGTAATCTATATAACCAATATTGAGTGGATTTTCACCACTTGAATTATCATACAATAGATGCTGAATCAGGTCTGCTGTTAATATTCAAGGGATGAAATAGAAACAAATAAAAATCCCTCTCCCATCCTCTGATTATGAATAGAAATTAGTAGTAAGCCAAACACATCTAAGTTCTTAAGACCTCTTGTGAACCTAAGATTTTCTGATGAACTCAAAATGCTGATCTTAAAATATCCAACATGAAAAAAAATTGGAGCTTTAATACCTTCTTGAAAATGAGCCTCAATTATGTTGTTTCAAGCAGGGAATTTTAAAAAATATATTAAAAAATATCAGCAGGAAGTCCAACTAATAGTAAACGAGTCTGAAATACAGATCTGAATACTTTAAAAAATCAAGATAAAATACTCTAGACAATTCTTTAGTTATGGAACCACCCTTTAGCTATTTCTCAGTTCCACCTGCCTCAAGGAGCAAGTGAAACTAAGAAACCACTTTTTTTAATAATATTTTCTGGAAGCCAAGTAAAGTATTCCAGGAAGTTCAACTCTGTGAGAAATTTGCAACTGCTTTCCTTTTTGATGTCCCTCCAGTGACAGGAAAGTCATTTGCCCCAGAGTGTGTATATAAATAAGAAAGAATAACCGCAAAAGAAGATATTTTTTTCCCTTTCACAGCTCCTATGGAAAAGGGCATTAGTCAAAAGAAGTAAAGTATGCTGGATCGTGACTCGTATTCATTACAGCTTCCTCAAAGCTAGCTTGAGTTCAAAACCACGTATTTTTAAATTAATAGGTACAGGATCAATACTTTTTTTTCTTTTTCCAGGATTAGTGTCCTGGCTTCTGACAGAGAAAAAAAAAAAAAAAATCTTGGGTTTCTCAGTACAAAATCGAGAGTCTGTGACTTGCATATATAGTTAGCCTTAGAAACTGAGTTAAAACCCTTGTAATACAGCTCGGAGTTACGTTGACCTCCATTGAGCTCTTAGCTGAAAAAGGGATCAAATTATGGCAATTCTGTTGTAGATGTACAAAGAAAACAGTGAACTTGACAAAGGACTTTTTTTCATCTAAATGCTGCAGTTAATTATATCTACTGCTATTGCCACTGTACCACAGAGTAGGGTAAACATCACAGAATTATAGAATGATTTGGGTTGGAATGGACCTGAAAGATCATCTCATTCCAGCCCTCTGCCATGGGCAGGGACACCTTCCACTGTCCCAGCTTGCTCCGAGCCTCATCCAACTTGACCTTGAACACCTCCAGGGATGGGGCAGCCACAGCTTCTCTGGGCAATCTGTGCCAGGGCCTCACCAGCCTCAGAGTAAAATTTTGTAATTTTGTTCTCCTTAAGGAGAGGAGGCTTTAAGGATAAAGTCAAGAGACATAGCAGTATGCACCTTTTAAAGCAGTCTATGAAATAATTACACAAAGGCAAATTATATTAAAAGTTCAGGAGAAGGTCCAGTCTAGCTGGCTTTACTGATTGACAAATTGAGAGTACACCAACTGACTCTGCACTGACATTTGAAAAGATCAAGGATAGTTCAAACACCAACATGGGGTGGCAGCTCTGATGCAGGACATGGATGAGTTTTATACCCTTCTGCACTGGCAGATGGAGGAGAGGTAGAACACTGTAGGATATTTAGAATTTCATTAGAGGCGTTGATGTTTAGGAAATTTAACTGAGACTCCACATCTTTGCTTTAAAACTGTGAATGTAAATTCCTATTATTTGGTTATAGTGGCTCAGCAGCACCGTTCTGAGCTGCTTGTGAGAGAGATTAACATGAACTTGTAATAGCATGAAGTGTGTCGGCAATGATGTTTACCATCTAGATAGAAAATGTAGAAGAGAGGAAAATTACTCTTTTTTTCACCTTTCAATTATTTCCCAATGGTAATAAAGCAAAAGGGAACTAGTAAGGACCATAACTCCTAATGGCTTTCAGAAAAATTGTAGGCTTTTCAGACGTTTAGAAATTTTGGTAGGTTTTGGCATGTTTTAGCATTATCCTAAGTGCTTCTGAAGCAGTCTCTCACCCAAAGTCTTACAGGGCTAAACCAAGGGTTCAGCACAGTCATTTTGATCTGCATCAAATACTTTGAGCATAAACCTGCCCTCGCATTTTTCAGTCAGGTGGGAGAAGGGTTGATATTATTTCTCATTTCCTACAAGAGAGTCACACGCTATTTCCCCGGAATCCTGCCGAACACCAGCCTCCGGTGCCTTCGTGCTCTCGCGTGTGTCAGAAACAGTCTGGGGAAGTCACTCGTTGGAGAAGAGCATGGAGACCGAGGCTCACCTAACACGGCACGGATTAGGCAGGCGACACGGAGCAGCAGCCCAAGTTTGCTGTCAGATGTAGGCCATTTCTCTTGTAGCTGAAGTATCTTCTGTGGACTGTAACTCAGGAAGGCTGTGCTTCTGGATGAAAAAATAATATATAGTACATGGCTGTTGGTTAAATTATTAATTTGTAAACCTTAGAGAGAAGCTAACTTATATAAAAAGTCCAAGCAGATAAAGACATACTGGATCATTATGACAATGAAAATAGTGTAAGGATACAAGAATGAGAAATACATTACAAGGTGTAACATATGCTTTATTTTTTGCTTGATTGCTTAAACGAGGTAGCAGTGGGAGACCACTATCCTGTGACAATGTCATGCTCCATTGACTTTATAAACCAAAATAGAATTACCCCTAACTAATCCAAAGACAAAATTGCTCCACGGTAACTGTATAGATATTGCTCAGTGGAGGATATGAATTCATGTGCTTAGTTTGCCCATAACCAGAAAAACACTCCAACACAATGCTGTTTGAATTTATGAATTCAAATGCAGTTATTTTTCTCATTCTAATATCCTCTATACCCAAAACAAATGTGAATGCAAAATTTTTTTCATTTGTCTTCTATTCGTTTGCATCATGGTTGCACTCTCAAATTCCATTGTGGAAGAGGACATATTTATGTAAATGCCTTTGCATCCACGTGGGTATACAGAGACTCCCGCAAGTCTGTCTGTCCTCAAAATCCACCCTGGAGCTTTCCCAGGAAAGAGACGGCTGGGATCTGATTTGCACATGGGGTTTGAGCAGCATTTAGGAGCAGTGGAGGCAAAGCCCCCTCTGGCAGGCAGTCTGAGGATAGTTCAAAGCATTTTGATGGAATTTAAGGCAGAGTCTCTTCTAGTAAACTGAAGCTACCAGAGCGTCCTCTCTGGCCATGTTTATCAACATCTTTTATCTTTCGAAATAGCCTGGTCTCATCCTTCTGCTCCTCTGGAATAGTGCTGAGACCAAGCACAGCACTCACTGTTTGAGGGGGGTGAGTGCAAGCTGGTCCATGCCAAAAGATGTCAAGGTCTGCTCTAATTATTTATTTCTATAAACACTTAATTTTGGCATCTGATTCCATTGTCCTGACACTAATTCACTAGCAAAGGAGTAACCTGCAGGTATTAGCCCCAAGGCCGATGCAACTTGATGAGAATAGTGGAAACAGTTCCTTCCTGTGCTACCCAAAACACACTTCAGACCAGGAAATTCAAGTGCCAAAATCATGAAAGAGTTTTCATAGGCTTTTTTTGGTAAAAAAAACCCTCTTAAAAGATATGGAAGGCAGGAGGTAAAGATGACAAGATAAAACTGGCTCAGATATTGAGCATTTTTCAGAATAGAACCGCTTAAGTTAGAGAATCAGCTTAAGGGGACATTTTAAAGAGAGAAAAATAAATGAGGTACCATAGAAAAATGCTTTGATTATGAGTTTGTAGATGCAGGTCTTTAAAATATAGTATTTTACACCATTATTAAGAAATCACAGGTTCATTGTCTCGTCTTGAGACAAACAGGATCTCATACAGGCCTGTGTCCCTCATCTTCCTTCTTCTGGAAGCCTTCTATGCCCAAAACCTATTTTTTTCCAAGAGATATGGGTTATTTCATGGCTGAATGGAAAGAGAAGGCAATAACGAGAATTTCTTTTACACTAAATCTGCTTTGATTTTCAAGGCAAGAAGCTCTTTGGAAATGAGATTTGACCTTAGGCTTTGATCCTGCTAAGAAAGTGTGTGTAGAAGCTTAAATATTTGCTCATATACATCCCGTGAATTCAATGGGATTTTTCACATGATGAGAAATACAGAAGAGTGTGAAAGATTTACTTTTGACTTCAGTGGAAATAGACCATGGAAAAACGTACTTAAAATTCACGCAGCAAATTTTTATTTGAGGTACCTCATTCTTTATGCAACCTGACAATTTATTTGTGGTTTTAATACCTGTAGCACATTAAGAGACCACATAATCATGGTTCTCCTCCTTCTCATGTCTCTGGTGGGTCAGTACAGAGCTGGACTAATTCTTTGTTACACCTTCCTCAAACACGGAGCCCTGGTGGTAGCTCAGTGAGGAAATAGACACTTGAGAGACACCTCGTTACGGACACTTCAAAGAAATCATCCCAGAAATTAACATAAGCAGCTGAAGAAAATTGGAACAGTTTCTCTTCGTTGATTACACTTAAATTAAAAAAATAAAAGGAAAGAAAAAGTGTAGCACTGTAGATTTAAGTTCTCTGCCAGGATGGAATACCAAATTCCATGTTTTCTTTTAAAGCGTTCTGACAAGGAGAAACAGGAGGAGAAGGGTGTGCTCTTATGCACATCAGTGTGAAAGCATGAACATAGACACAGAGGAGGGGTTTTGGTGGCTTTTAAAGAAATGAGTGTACCTGAATATGCAAATGCACCCTTGCTGCTTTGGTGTTTACACCTGATTCAGATGTATACAAACACATAACAGACAGGCCATTACATATTTTTGCATAAATATGTATTTATGCATGTGCACACAGACACACAAGGGTGTGTTTGACAGATCTAAGGAAAAAGAAGGCTCTGTATCCTTGACTCATCCAGTATTGTTCCCTCCATTAATGCCAGATTTCCTTTTGCTGTTTTGGGTCTTTTGTCAGTAGTAAACACACTTCTACACTGATAAAAGTGGAAAAGAAACAAATTTTGCTTGTCCTTTCTACACCTCATCCACTGTTAGGATTCCTTATTTACAGGAGTTTTAAATTCATGAACTACATTTCCTGCACCCTTTGGTGATCCAGTGAACTGGACAAGGATGAGTTTAATCTAAAGGTCATCCAATGGACATATCAAAGATAGATTTACTTCTCTATTCTTTGTGTAATTTTGGAAAAAAAAAAAAGCCTGGAAAATGATGCTAGAATTTTCCTGATGTTTGCAGCTGGGTCAGAAATCCAGGACCTCAATTTTTTAATTCACACAGAAAAAAAAATTAATTGTCACAATCTTGCTGCTGATGTTTCCCATTTAAAGATAACTGCTGCTCCCCAAAAAAGATTTCACTCTCTATCCAAAGGCTGTCTGGGGCAAACTTTACATGCATTTCAGAAAGGCAGATCTGGAGATGTTCTGCTTTGTTTTAACAAAAACATTTCATGATAAAATTGCAGACAAACTTATAGAACTTCAAAGATTGCCTTTTTATCATCAGTGTCACTCAAGGTAGTGCATGAGATGGTGACTTGATCACATGATTCAGACAGACAGTACAAAATATAGATGTGACATCTCTTACTCCAGCTAAGGCATCCAATCTTGAGACCTAAGGTGACACCTTCCTTGAGTTGACCTCATTCCTGACCCTTTCATGGTTCCTTCTGTTAACCTGAAGGAGTTCCTCTCATTGTCTTGGCTGTGGTGAAGCTTCAGGTAGAAGGCAGAAAAATTCTCTCTGAAGCTGAACTTCTGAACGCTTGGATGTAGCTAAAGTTAATGACCCGGGGAGCTCGTACAAGGGCAAGGGAATTGGGTGTTTACAAAATAAAGGGTTAACAGACATGGAGAACAGGTAGATTCATTGATATTTAAATGAGTTTTAGCCAGACTGAATTGCAGAAACAATCTATGACCAGCAAAAGAGCCCAAAAGAGGAGGTGGAAGTACAGTGTGCCGACTGTCACATCATCAAAACAGCAATATCTCAGTGCAGAGCACTGTGAAAAGGAAGTCCTATCTGGAGCTGTACCACACAGTTTTATTTGATTTTCCTCAGAGGTATTAAAAAGCATTGCAAATATGATGAGATCCCCTGGAACATCAATGAACTTAAAAGATTACCATTGTGAAAGCATTCCCCGCTGGTTGTTTGCCTCTATTTGTCTTTCCAGAGGGCTCTGCTTCCAAAATCTTGGAGCTCACACACACGCACACACAGAGACACACACACAGCTGCAATATACACACATACATACAAGGGGAAGATGAAACTTCTGCAGTTTCCATTTACAGGTCCAATATAAAGACATCAAAGGAATGATCTGACATTTCTGGTCACAATCCCAAACTATGCTCAGAAAGAAGTGTTAACTGTGGTATTCTGGCTTGATTCCAAGTTATATTCAGCTTACCTAAAAAAGGTACTTTCAGGTGAAAAGGTTATCCTTCATTCCCTCTCCAGAGACCCAAGGCACATGTTGAAGACAGTGGCTGCATTTCAGAGGTGAGGGAATAATCCCATTCGTTCGTCTTCTGCCAGTGGATGTGCACTCGTGGGGGAATCAAAATTTAAAATTGCAGGCTGGAAAATGCTTTGGGACTTTCCAGAGTAGAAAGACAGATTTTGAAATAAAAAGCGAGGAAGGCAAGGAAATAGGGAAGATGAGGAATTGGTAGAGTGAATAAAGACGGAGAAGAACAGAGGGGAAAAAAAAAGTAGGAATTCTGAGTACACTAATTATTTGAGATTTTTCTAGCTGAGCTCCAGGGAAAAACTGAAATGTAGAGAAGCTCCTACTGAAGAAATGTACCCAGCTGGTGGCTCAACTTGGTCTCATGATGCTGGCTAAACCAAAGCAATTTAACCATAATGGAATGAGTCCTCTCCTGGTCAGAAATGTGATTATTACTTCTGGAACTCACCTGAATATTGCAACCTATGGCAGAGGCTGGGCAAAGCAAAAGCTTGGCTCTTACTCTGGCTGCTTTACAGAGAGGGAAATGAAGTCAGAGGGTGTACAGCTTTAACTGTAGTTTTTGGCTAAAATAAGAGCCAAGCAGACTTCTTGTTTCCTTGCCCTCAGCAGAAATGATTGATAGCCGAACAAAAGCTGCTGCACCAAGTTCCAGATGATTGAGGATGTTCTTTCAGTACAGGGTCATTCATAAGCCCAAATGGTTTTGACAGAACAGATAAAATTGATTTAACTTAAGAAAGCCACAATTTTTTTTCTAGACAGACACCCATCAAACATTAAATATACAATGCAGAGGTACAGTGATCTTGAGCCAAAGCAGACTGTATTCTCTTAAGAGACCTGACTGGTCTTTCAAATGTACAAAGTGCATCCTCTATCTGTTTAGGAGGCTGCCATGCTTTATTAGAGTCAGATCAGCTGCATGATGGTGTGAGTCAGGCAGAATTGTTCCTCCCTGTGCATTGAACTGTCAGTATCCACCAGACCTCTGCAATTTAAACTTGTACATAAATAGTGTCTAGAAATGCTCCAGAAGTCCATACACCCAGAATTCACCTATGAAGAAGGAGCATCATCAAGCGAGGGATGTGAGTGGCGCTGAGGAGGCATTTCCAGGCTGAAAAGGAGTTGAAAAAAAATTTAATTGTGTATTTTTGATTGTGTCTGGGTATTTTTGCTTGTAGGAGTCACGATTGCCAAAGGACATGGGTGATCTCCCTGGCTCTGTGTGCTTGTCCTGTCCTGTCCCTGGCATTGTGGTGTCTGAATTATGTCCACCCGCTTCTCATTCGAGCAAAACATGCATGGGGTGATTTCTCCCAGCAAATATCTAGCAGGAATTAATTCTAGAACAGCAGAGATTTGGGGGAGAGTTTTATCCTCTCCCATTGTTCTCGGCCTTCCCACCGTCCCGTCCCGCCGGGCCAGAGGTGCCACCGTCCTCAGGTTGGCGGCTGCGGCGAGCGGCGGCGGCCGCGCGGGGAGAGGAGCCCCATCCCCTCATTGTCATTCTGTCCGTGTCCCCCCGTTCCCTCTGCTCTCCAAAGGTCAGCCCGAGGTCTGCGCTGGAGCGTTAATGGGCGAGCAGCGCTCGCCAGCAACTCCTGCCACTGCATAGGCACTTAGTCCCTGCACATCAAGGCACACACGCGCTCTCCGTGCTCCCTCGCCCTCCCTCCCTCCCTCTCTGCCTTGCAAATGACTCTGAGGAGCAGAGGCTGGTGGATGATTTAGATCAGGGGGATGGAGAGGGGGGGGTGAAAAAAAGCACTCAATTTCTTTTCCCCCTATTTTTTTTTTTGAACTGGGCTCCCAGAGAGCACTCAGGGCTGCCACGCAGTGCACGACGCCTACCTGCTCAACTGCAGGGAAACAAGCTTCTGAAGGCTTTAATGGGATTTTGCCCGAGGCTGTTTTATTAAGATGTCGGCTTTTTCTGCTGCCTCTGCAGCTGACACCATTCACTGTCAGCTGCCCCCCTTCCCCAGTCCCCCTCCTCCCGTCCCCCCCAACAATGCACCAAATTACTCGCTTCATTTAGTGCTCATGGCTCAGCACAGGCAAATAAGAGGAAAGAGTTCGACTTGACCAGATGAGTCTCAGCGAGGGGAGGTGAAAAGACACTGCTGCTTAACTGGGGGGGTTTCAAGCAGAAAAGGGAAAAGATCAATACCGCTGGGGCTTACTCCCACTCTATTAGAAAGAATCATATTTCATATTAACATAGCCAATTTAGAAGCCACATTTACATTCCTAATTTGCATCCTGGCTTTAAAAGCTCATTTGTAATGCATTGTATAATTATTGATGCCTTATATGTGAATATACCACACAGTGGCAGGTTGGGAAGGGGAGGAAATGCCGTCTGGTTTCAATAAACAAACTAGTTACAAGTTTTAATGAATGTTAGTCAGTAATAAATGACTTTTTTTCTTTTTCCATCTCAGATTAAAAAAGAAAGAGCGGAGCTGGACGAGCTAATTAGAGATTGTGTATTTCAGTAGCAAGAGTAAATGAGATACGGCACAGCAGTGGAAAATGTTCTGTGTAATGCCCCTCTCTCCCTTGTTGTGCCTGAGTGGTAGTGGCAGACCGAAGGATGGTTTCCTATCTAGAACTGAGCAGACTGAGGAAATCCTGTCTGGAAGGCAAGGCACGCTTTGCAAGTGTCGGAAAATATTATCTCTGATATCTCTTATTAAGTTTTCCGGATTTCCATGTAAGCTTGAGGTGAGCTGAGAAGGAGGAGAGGAGTGGACAGGAAAAGTAATGATCTGTGAGTCTCGGCATGCACGTCCTCACTTATCTCTTAGTAGGTTATTTTTTGGTTCAAGCAGGCTGAAATTATCACCGAGGTGGGGTAAAGTTATCTCTGCGTAAGGAAAACAGAAAGGTTTCCTAAAGCGGAGGATGATATCATCATCTAGGCTGAGGACTCAGGAGCTGGGCTTGCTGCCTCTGCTGAGGGCATGGATTAGGGGAAAAGTCTGGGCAATTCAAGCTCTTCGACTTTCACAAGCAAAGTGACAAGACATAGAAACCCTCAAGAGACCCTTATGCTTAACCCTCTCATGGGTGAGCCCACTTTTTCCTCTAGTCTTGACAATAAATAAAGCTTCTTGATGAATTTCCTTGGTTCTCATAGGAATCTCATCCATTTGAGAGAAAAACTTCTCACCAGAACACACCGGATGAGCCTTCGCAGGAGGTTTGTTGATGGCAATACTTGGAATGTCCTGGGTTACTGTCCAAAGCTTTTGAACTGGGAATTGGGAACAGAGGGATGGTGTTTTACCCCAGCTGAACCCAACGCCACTTTTTTATGGGTTTTGAGTTTTGCAATTCACAACATCCTTTACTTCTCCATTTAATTTCTTTGATCCATCAGAGCAAATGCTTTCTGATTTGAGCTGTTTGGGGTTTTCTCTTCAGCCTTCCTGCAAAAGGTTTTGCCACTTAGCACAGGACACCAGTGACTGTTGTAGACTAACATATTTTGGATGGTCTGTGTAGACAGCATTTGAAATGCATTTTGTTCATATGACACATAAAAGTTCAGATTCAATGAGTACAGGTGGAAAACTGAAATAAAGGCAGTTTGAAAGAAAAATTAGCCAAAAATCAAAATATCTTTTCAGAAACCATAGAAGAAATACTTTTTAGAAGTTTCATCTATTCTGCCATTGCAATTCCTAAGTCCAATCTCGATTCAAAACTATTTCTTGGTTTTATCAATTCAGTTTATCTCTATGCAGCTCAAGAAGACTTCCAAGGGCTTTCAACACATATCTAATGCATCTTCCTCATGTAACACCAACCAAAACTGAGAATAGGTCATGAAATGTGTCTCCCTTTCATGAAGTATCGTGCATTTTAGCCACACTGGATGTGAAATTGCTCAGCCACTCCCTGTGGTACAGGGGTGCTACTACTATGTTGATAAAATAAAAGAGTAAAATTCTTCCCAATGTCCTGTTTCTCCCTCAGATGCTGAAGGCTAATGGAAAGGAGATGGTGCTGGTCATGTTCATGGCCAGCCTTACGAGTGAGGACATTCCCTCCAACCCCAACAACTTTCCTATTTGTTGTTGCTCACAAGGAAAATTATCCACACAGCCAAATCTTGATCATCTTCTAAACACTTCCCAAACAAAAAGGAGATGTAGTCCATGAGCTAGAAATTTAGAGATTTCCTGGAAAACAAAGGTAGGGGATAGACCTTCCAGCTTCCTAGTGATTCCCAGGGAATGCTGGCATGCTGTGCTACACCTTTGTCCCCCTGCACCACAGATGCCTCTAAAAAGGGGAGCATAGGCACCTGACTGTA
Source organism: Mohoua ochrocephala (assembly GCA_013398855.1). NCBI lineage: Eukaryota > Metazoa > Chordata > Aves > Passeriformes > Acanthizidae > Mohoua > Mohoua ochrocephala. The sequence goes on along the minus strand of VZTA01013381.1, from coordinate 93,300 downwards.
CTGAACAAGACAAATTGCACAGAAAAGCATCCTGAGAACATGACAAGTTACACCCTGAAAAGGGATTGAGTATAGGCATGGATGTCTTGAGGGTTTTCTAGGCACTCTCTCCTACAAAAGAGAGAAATTGGCTTTTTCAGTTTCCTATTCATCTTATCTTAAAGTAGACATTTGTTGTTCACCATATGAATTCTGTCTTAAAAGTACTCCTTTTCCCTTTATAAAGCAAAGACCTTCTAAAAAAAATAATCTGCTTAGAAGTTGACAAGTATCATATGAGCATCTAATATAAGATCATTTGATCCCTTCCATATCAGGGAGTTGGAACTACATGATCTTTAAGGTCATTTCCAAATCAAACCATTCTCTGAATCCTACCTTTAGGGCTTAGGAGATGTCAGTCTGAGGGGAGGAAAGACCAGCTCAGTGGTGGTTTCTGGAACTGTTTTGTTGCTTTCTTCTTCCTGGCATAACCCAATCCCTGGGATTAAGTTGAAACTGAAATCAACCAAGGTTTTCCAGATGTCTTTGGAGAGCTTATCCATGTCACCATGTGAGTCAGGGACATCCCTCTCACTTGCCTCCATCTTATAACAAATGGTAATTTCAAACTTTCAGTCCAATTCAAATTTTCCCACACAATCCTTTAAATGCAATTAACTTTGAAAAGCATGTAATGGACTCAAAGTGGACACTGGTTAATCACGGCAATGGGAATAGGATCAGTGCTCAAAGAAAAGGGAGAAAAAAGACTTTTCTGTGGAGAATGCATGATGCATCTTTTGCTTTTAACTTCTGCCACAACCTCATTCTGCTGCCTCCCAGTAAATACTGTTTATACGTAGGTGCCTGTGTTGTAAATAACAATTAAGGGAGCCACTGAAGGTGGTTGAAAAATCCAGTGTGAGCTATGCCTTCATGTAATTTTATTTTCAGAAGACATCAGTGAAAATAAATTTTCTCAAGTTTACTGAGTGTTAAAAGAACAGCAGAAAATCTGATTTCCCATAAGCTCTCATATATTTGATACAAAGATATCAATACAATATCCTGAACTTGCTATGTAGCAGATCATCCTTGTAACATGGTAGGTGAAGGAATGAAAGGAGTTCAGCAACCTCAGTTTTAAGCATGCAGTTTACATTAATCACCAAAGATTCCTGTGTAATTAGTGGAGAGAAATCAGCACTTCAGGCAACTTCAGCTTTCAGGTTTCTCAGAAGAGAGGGAAATATTAATCTTTTGGAAATATTAATCTTTCTTGCACTGATGAGAAATAGCTTAGATGAATAACATAGAGTAGACATCTCATTTTTAAATGACTAACTTTCCAAAATGAAAGATATCAATAAAGATTCAGGCTTTCTATAAGGTTATTATTCCATTTACCTGGCTGTCAGGCACACACCTGGCCTTTCCCAAGGCAGAAATGTTGACTACGTAGAAAATTCGGGCACTTTAGGAGGATGGGTTATGACTGTAATATCCTGCAGGAACATAGGTTTGACTGCTGTGGGAATTAGAAAAATAATAATAATGTTCATGTAAGGCTGAGACTCTCTGAGTGAGTTTCCTTGGGGTTTTGTTGTACCTTATTAACAACCAGATTTCAGCATACATTCTGCAAAATGCCTTTTCTGCACTGGAGCCATGTGGATATGACAAATTCATTCTGCTATAAACTTTGTGCCTTGCTGAGAAATCATATACTCCAGAGGAATATCTGTGTATGTGTTTCCTAACTATCTGAAAATGTAGGTAGAAGTAAATGCAGATAAGGTAGAAGTAAATGCAGATACATGCATATGCAGACACAAATATGTGAATTATCCACATATACACATGTAGCTGGTTAGTGTCTTTCACAGTCAGAGAACAGGTTTGCCTTCAGGTATTTCAATTTAATGATATGAAGCATCTCAGCTACACTATAACTGTTAAGCTGAATTTTGTTTTGCATTTTGATTATAAATTAGAAGAGCGGTACATTAACTCTGTTTTGAGGATAAGATTAAAAAAGGGCTCTGTTTATTAAGCTGCTACCGTGGTGATATTTGCAGCATACATTACATTTATAATTGACTTATTAAAACTTATACACTGCAAATTATAGTGATAGCACCCACAGGCTAAGAAATCATCAAAATATATAATGGCAATTTAAGGAGGTTTGTATCCACAAATGGGAATTTTTATCTGGTGTTCTCTTGTTCTAATGTTTTACTCACAGCTTTTGCAATATTCAAATATGTAGCTGGAATGCTGCAAAAAGATATTGAAAGGCAAGCACGACAAAAAGAGACTCAGAAGAAGAATTGGGTGATAAAAAAAGAGCCAAAGTATAGCAATAGAAGACTATTTCAGGTGGGTTTTACTTCAAATTTAAAGGAAAAATAAATGACTCAACTGGGTCATCTTTTTATTCTAGGCTATGGATAATGTAGACTAATCCCTCGCACCTTGTCTTCATAAAAATGTATCATTATCTCCCTGTCTACATTATTAGAGCAGTGGAGATTAGCACAGTGAAGATTGCAACAAATTCAGAAATAAGGGCCATAAAAACAACTGACCCCCTAATGACATCTAATGAGCTCCTAATGACTGCCATAAAAATTTTTATCCTCCTACCATGTAGGCTCCCACAAAAGAGTAAACAAGGAGTGCGGTGATAAACCCCAATTTATCCAAGCTTTAACCTGAATTCCTTTGAACATGTTTAGTGGCAGCACGATGACACGGACTTTTTCAGGCTTGGTGACGCCGCACAAATGTGGTCTGTCGATCAGAGGTGGGGCTGAGGAGGTGGGGACAGGAGAAAACAGTGCGAAGCTGAGAGTGACAGCCTCTCGTCCCCTAACACATAACCCAACTGCATAACCCACGGCTGTAGCACTTTAGCCATTATGCCATCCGTGACTCTGCAATGACTGTTTTCCTTTGGCTTGTCCACAGGACTAAGTAGCTAAAGACTTGTTGATCTGGAGATAATGGCTCTTATCTTCTGGTAATCAGGACGGGAGGTCGACATTTAGACCTTGTTTTCAGAAACTGCTGACAGGGATGACAAAATGAGGCACAAAATGGCTAAACTCCAAAAAGATCTTAGACAATTGTTGGAAGACGATTTATATTCCTAGTAATAGGAATATAGTGTCCTACGACACGTAAAACACCCTCCCACAATCAGCAGAAACAATTAAGGGATCTAAGCGAGATCAAAACTCTTTTAGAGAGTAGCCAAAGATCAGGAAGCACACCTTAAAATGCTGTTAAGGGAAAAGAATCCTCCTTATTGACAGAGTTGCAATCTGGTCTGCATTGGCGGTAAAAGGGAGCTTTGTCACCTCGATTGAGTATGGAGACCTGTAGTGCTGCTCCACAGACACTGAAATGTGGCTTCCTCAGCGTGGAGCTGAATGGCACTTTTGTCAGGGTAAGCAATTTGTAGTTAATTGGTAAAACACGGATGAGAGGAGTCATGTGCTACAGACCATGTCTGGAATCACAAAACTCAGAACCGAGCCAGGAATTTAACTGATTCCCACTCTTGTGAGACTGCTGCAAGTCAGCTCACCTCTCTTGTCGAGGTTTGAGTACTGGCATTTAAAATATATAAAGTTATAGGTTACAAATGCATCTCACACGGGTGCACTTAGACTGAGCTTTTTGAAGCCAAGATACCTTGTCATGAAACTGCACATTCCTGGGTCTCACTTCCCCTCTACGTCTTGAAAACTTCTCTTTTTGCTTCCCTAACTCAGAAAATAATCAGACAGAAATACTGGGAAAGTTACAGCAAGTTCTTTTTACTGCAGGGTTTTGTGCAAGGTCTATCACAGAAGTGTGTGGTGCTCTGAAATTTGACAGAGCTGTGACAAGGCTTAGGTATCCTGGGCTGCTCAGAGCCGAGAACATATCCTGAGATTACGTGACATTCACTGAGGTATTCATTGAGTGTCACTGGATGTGGCAAGTCAAGCTACAAAATGCTGAGACAGATATGGATCAAGTCCAGAAATAAACGCCTTTTAGCTCTGTTGAAAGGTGGTGAACGTCGCACCTCGCTGCAACACCGTGTTAGCACAATTTCAGTGAAGACTGGCTGCAGCTTAGCACCCATGAAACAACATTTATGGAAACACTAATGGCCACTGCAGCAAAATAAATGAATCACAGCGCTTATATGCCTGAGCTCAGAGCTGCAATGTATTTTCTAGGACAGAACATGTTTTCTGAGTGTATCTTCCACTGGTATTTATATTTATTATCTACCAAAAAAGTTGGTGTATTAGGGTTTCTCTAACTTTAAATGGCAGCTCTTTTGATAGTGGATTTGTATTAGACCCCACAAAGGCAGCTGGGTTATTCATAACTAATTTGTGTATCATAATCTTGGAGGGATGAGGGAGAAAAGGCATGAAAAGTTCCATTGAATAGCTTTCATGATTTTGAATGCTGCCTGATTTCTATCTTTTCTGCTGCCACTTATGTCTGAGATAAACTATTCAATGCTTATGAAATGTTAATCTTGACTAATTTAAGTGGATGGCTGTGAATGTTTTTCTCTTTTAATTTGTTTATTAAAATACTATCACAGAGAAAAAATACATTTTAAAAAGGGGCCGCAAATAAAGGAAACATAAAAATATTTGCAATTTCATTAGTTCCTGGTGGGATCTTTCTTATGGACAGGTCTGGACAGGGTAAATGAGAAGAACAAAAATATTTCAAAAAAATTGAAGTCCAAAAGACATCAAATGTTTTTTAATTGAGATTGGAAGCAGTCCAAGTTTGACTTTCAAAAAAGGCTTTGATTTACAGTAGTTCATGTTGGGCTCATGTTGTGCCTGCCAAAAATCCAAAGTAGATCAGAGCTTTTTTTGAAATAAACACAAGCCTAATCTGATGTAGGTATTTCAAAACTCCCACTGCTTTAGTTGTAACATCATCTGTTACTGAATGATTTATAAATCATCCCTCTACAAGCACATTTCTGCGAGGCTGAGGGTGATATATTTTAACTTTGGGACACAAGGACATGTTTAAATTACAATTGATGGAGACCCTCCACTGTTTTTAAAAGTATTTGTGAATTGCAATGTCTGTTTTCCTGTATACCAGACAGAACCAGTAGCTGGGGTACAAGGGTATGATGGAGTGATGCTTCTTTGCTTTTTGACTCAGTAGAAAAAGAGGCAAAAGGGCAGAACTGCTAAACATTTTAATCAACTAAACAGGAATTCAGTTCCTTTCTAAAAGAAGAAAAAAACCACCTAATTTTGCATTTTTTTAGAAAAAGACACGTTCATGACTGGGATTTGTTTACAATCAACCAATTTATTCAAAGCGATCATTTCATGTTGGTGGCGCAGGATTTGTCTCAGCTCAGTTTAGGTATCTACAATCAGCACGTTTCTCATTTCCACTGGGGTAGATTCCTTCTGGAGTTGATCTTTGGATGCTCTCTATCTCACAGAGGGAAATTCTGACCACCCTGACACTGGCAAGAGTATTTACCCTCAGGAATATCGATGTGGGACAACTTTTGCCTTCTCAGAGGGAAATATTCACATCTTAAGTTGGAAGCCTGACCCAGAGGCTGGAACAGGGAACAGCCTGGAATGTGGCAAGGCCAGTGAGAGCTGCCCGGTTGCAGCTTGGTCAGGGCTCCTACAAGGAATGTGGAGAGGAACTGTTTACAAGAGTAGGTTTAGATTGGATATAGGGAAGAAATCCTTGGCTGTGAAGATGGTGAGGCCTTGGCACAGGTTGCCCAGAGAAGCTGTGGCTGCCTCATCCCTGGAAATGTTCAAGTCCAGGTTGGACAGGGTTTGGAGAAACCTGTACTGATTTTGGCTGGGGTAGAGTTAATTTTCTTCACAGTAGCCGGCATGTTTGGGATTTGTGCTGAATACAGTGGTGATAAAATACAGACGTTTTTGTTATTGCTGAGCAGGGCTCACACAGAGCCAAGGCCTTTTCTGCTTCTTGTATGGCCACGCTGGCAAGGGAGACTGGGGGTGCATGGGAAAGGGAGGAGACACAGCCAGGACGGGGGACCCCAGCTGATCTAAGGGATATTCCAGACCATGTGACATCGTGCTCCGTGTATAAAGTGAGGGGAAGAAGGAGGAAGGAGGGACATTTGGAGTGATGGTGTTTGTCTTCTTACTGCTACTTGTGATGGGGCCGTGCCCTCCTGGAAATGGCTGAACACCTGCCTGGCCCTTGGGAAGCAGTGAGTTCATTCCTTGTTTTGCTTTGCTTGCATTCGTGGCTTTTGATTTTCCCTATTAAACTGGTTTTATCTCAATTCACAAGTTTTTCCAGCTTTTACCCTTTTCTCTCCCTGATCCTGCTGCTGAGGGAGTGAGCAAGTGGTAGCCTGGGCCTTGGCTGATGGCTAGGGTTAAATGACAACACTGCTCTAGTGGAAGGTGTCCTTGCCCATGGCAGGAGGGCTGAAAACAGATGATCTTTAATGTCCCTTCCAACCCAAACCATTCTGTGACTATGATTCCTCATTGCCAGAAGTACCAGGAAGGGTCTGGGACCAAGGGCTTCAGTCAGAACTGAACTGGTCTGAGTTCCACAGTAGCTGGTCTGAACAAAATGCTGCAAAGACAGGACTGAAGTGGAGCAGGCATTCAAGTCCACAAAAATTTTTGAAGCAAAGCTCGGCTCTTAAATTTAAAAAATAAATTTAAAAATAATGTTAATAGACTTTTTTTTTTTTTTTACTATTTAGGAAGTACAGAAAAACATGCAGGATATGCTGATGAACTCTGGACTAACTTGCTGAAAATCCAGAAAGAAGAGTATGTTTTCCTTTCTCCCCTTCATCTTACATCTTAGGTGTAAAAAACAACCCCTTTGATTTTCAAACTTCAGTATAGAAATTCAAATACTGATTCCTAACTTCATTATGACAGGAATATCTGTTTAGTCATTGTGCATATATTCTCTGAAAAAAATTGTTGCGTTGTAAATGTTTTGGCAAAAGAATAAAGGGACATTTACAACAAGGCATTTTACAAGCATAAGTTATAATTTTGAGATTAGAGGAAGAGCAGAGTAGAAAAACAAAGGTTAAAAAATTCTAATTGTTTCAGGAAAATATTTGAGATTTCAGATTAAATATTTCAGTTCTACAAACTGAATCTCTTCTCTCATTAGACACACTTCTCTACTCTTAAGCAAACTGTGCTATTTCAGATACACTTTACACCTAACTGAATAATGTCACTTTTTTAACCTGCCACATCAGAAGAACCAATCAATGCACTCCACAGTTTGATGGTTGGAGCATTATATGAAATTTTTTAAAAACATTGCGTAGGTCAAATTTAAAGTGCTGCAAAATTCTTCAGTATGTTCTCGGGTCTATGAATGTGCATTAACAACACTGGATTTTATCATGGCAGTCCTGGATGATGACCTAATCTGACCCTGTGAATGATGTCATTGTTCATTAGCAATTAGAGAGGCAAAGAGCAGTTTGCTTCTAAAACCTCTAAAGAGCATTTTGGTAAAATGAGAACTCCACTTCACTCTGAATTTTAATGGTTTACCTGTTTATCTTCTTTCACTGTCGCTACTTTCATTAAAATACTTATTTTAGGAAGCATTTGTCAGACAGACTGGGATATCAGGAGTCTTCTCACTGGAAAGAGTTAATCATCATCCCCAAAAAGTGAAGTGAATCCAACAATCAAATATTAAGCACCTCTGCATTAGTTTGGGTGAAGTGGCAGAGATGCTAAGTTTTATTTTAATATGTTAATCTAATAAAATGATGCAGTTTATTTTATATCTTCAGGGAGAGGTGCTGATATTATCTCAACTTTAGATGCATCCTCGCTTGCCTGTACAGATCAGCCTTCCACTTTATCAGGGTGATGTTACTGGAGATGGCAATTTATAATTGGAAATGGCAGCCTGGAGATTTTCTAAAAGCTTTGGCTTTTTTCTGAATATTGTGGAATTTCATTAATTATTATTATTTTGACTATGAAAAGAGGATTTGCCCAAGGGCAGTTTTGAGGCTCCTTAAAGATTATATTCCTCCATGGAAGGTTGCCAAGATTTCAAATTTCTCTGTCAAGATACTCAGCTTTTTGGTGGGAGGTGGCTGGAGTGATGGGAAGCATTTACAGCTTTGGGAAGGAGACCTCGAACATTTCTCATTCTCTTTGAGGCTGTTTTACCTCCCTGGAGTGGGGGTAGCTGTCACAAACTGTAGCCCACCAAACATCCCTCACCAAGGCTGCTGCTGCTCTGTGCAGCATGGGGAGGGAACTGGCAGCCCCGTTCCTTGGGCGAGGTGTATCCAGCTCAAAGCAGGATCAGTCCAAGCAAGGTAGGGTGATTTGTAACCTGTCACATGCCAGAGAATAACTGCTCCTCCAGAAAGATCTTTCAGCAACACAGCCCAATAAATAAATGGGAAAGGGAAGATCTGATATGGATACTGAAATGTGAAGCTGGGAATCACAGAGTTCTAGAGGCAGGGAATGGTTGAGGTCGGAAGGAACCTCTGGAGTTCAACTTGTCCAATCCTCCTGCTCAAGCAGGGACACCTAGAGCCAGTATCACAGGACCATGTCCAGCTGGCTTTTGACTATCCCCAAGTGTAAAGATGCCACGATGTAAACCACCATATAAAAATGGGCAGTGTCAGTAATGAAAGTACTGGAAAATAGATCTATTTTACCAAGGTTGTGGAAGAAAAGGGCTAAAGGAAGAGGGGGTGTAATCTTCTGCAATGAGGGCAAATAAAATGAAAAGCTGAATTTCAATGTTTTGTCAAAACCTGAAAATTATCGCAAAACTTTTGAAAGATAGAACTCTCCTCTCCATTAGCTTTTTTTTTTTCCCCACCAAAGAGATCCTTGTGGAACAACTCTCTTCTTTCATCCTCTTCCACTGTAGAGCAAACGGGGATCACGGCCCTTTTATACTCTGAGCCCTTCAAACAATTCCCAGCTGATGAACAAAACACAAAGAAGTTCGGATCCACCCAAGGGCTGCGAGTGACTCATCTGTCTGGAGCGGAGAAGTCCTTGTGATGAGTCACTTTTCTTTTGATGCAAGTTTAAAAGTAATTAAATAAAAGGTGAGGATACAGCATTTTAAAGCTCCCTTCACTGCAGTGGTTAGATAAAACCAACATCAGCTCTAATTCTGAAGCCTCAAGGTGTAAGTATCCTGCCTAGCCATGATGGGAGGTTTTCACCTTCGTGCCTGACGGAGATAAAACATCCATGGGCATTGCTCCAGAAGAGCTGCTGATGTCCACGCTCCACACTGATCAACTGCAAATCAAATCCCTCAAAGGCTGGACTTTTTGGTCAATGACTAGATGATCCTGGAGCTCCTTTCCAGCCTTAATGTTTCCATGATTCCATGAATTGAGACACAGCTTCCATTCCAGCTGATCAGCACAATAACAAAGGGGTGATAAAGACAGAAACAACTCTAAGAGCCTTATGAAGGGAAAGGACTGACAAAGAGGAGTTACCAAAATAATTCAAAAATTAGTCATCTGCCCATTTATCTTTCCTCTGTAACTCACTTTCAATTTTCTTTTAAAGCTATGTAAGAATATTGGTTTTCTTCCATTCAGAGAAAGAAAGGGCTAAAGCAGAGAGATGATAGCCAAGGAAAATATGCAAAGTTTTCTAAAATATGCAAGAGGAATATCAGAAGAGGGGTCTTTTAGTCAAAACTTCAACTCCACAAGTCAGCATCCCCATTTTGCCAGGTTTTGCAGACCAGGATATAGACTTTGGACACCCTGGTTTTGTCCATCCATAGCTATTTCCTGTGGATCCATGAGGAAGTTTAAAGCTGGAGAACTCAGTCGATGGCTGCCCCTCCATCAACAAGTAAGGACCACACATCTTACAATAAATCCATGTCTGGAGTATGTAGGAAGGGCATCAAGGGGTGAGTGTGGCCTTTGAAAGGAATTTAATTCTTCAGCATTTGTATTTAATCAATTCCTCAGGTACAACCAGTAAGAAAGTTTGTGCCCCAAAGGGGGAATCTGCTCCCATCTCATTCTTTATTTTCATCTGTTTTCTCCTTGTTCCTTCTGCTCTAATTTTCCTCTTTTCTGTCTGTGTTTTCTCTGGTCTTCCACCTGTCTTTCTCTCCCTGCAGCAACTCCTAACTCACAGGCTCACCCTACTCTCTCTACTGAACTGATCAGCAGCAGAACAGATTTAAGGCATATGCAGAAACTTGAACACTTCTGAATATCATTTTCTTTTGGGTTTTGCTTGACTTCACAGTGAAAAAATTGAGAAATATGTCACGGAAGAAAGTATTCATAGCTGCTAATATTTTTATTGAAGAAACAAAATGAGACAAAAACGCAAGGACCTGCACACCATACTACGGCATTAATTGTGCTACATGAAAAAAATTATTGTCCCGTGGTTGGAGGTAAAATGGTGTATCTATAATTCCAGACATTTGTGTCCAGCTTTTAACCCAGTTGTATCTTAGAGGATGAGCTCTTTTGGTAGATTTGGCATTTGGACTCTTTATATTTCACTGTCTTTCAGTTTTCTCCATTTTTGAGTCATCCTAAAGACCAGGTGAGCCAAAGGGGCACAAGTGAGGAAAAGCTCCTGTGGTGGTTGTTCTCTGGAAAAATTATTGAAGTGGCATTTGAGCTATGACTAATTTATTTAGTATTCAGAATTTAGTGAATTCTTTTGTCACATCACCCATCATAAATAAAAGGAAAAAAATAGAAACCTGTTTGATGCCTCAGGCATGTTTTAGTTCGTTGTTCAGGTCAGTTCATTTCAATGCTTAATTTTTAATGGTTCATTTAACATAACTGTTTAGACTTGAAAATATTTTCACATAAAACCTGGGGTTTTGGGGTCAGTTGCTGTCACCTCAAAACATTTTAAGTCTCAGATGACAGATTCAACATCAGTTGGAAAAGGTGGTCTCCTTGTTTGGGCACTTGAATGGGACTCAGCAGACTCAAGCTGAATTTCAATCTCTGCTGCTGATTCTTTATGTGACCTTGGGTAAAACATCTGTGTTGCATCTCCAAAGATTTTTGAGTAGAAATAGTTCTGTTCACACAGTCACTTGCAAAGTTTTCCTGTTTGCCACGCGGTGTCCTTCCTGTGGAAGAAGGAATCTGGTACATAGAGAAAAATGACACCCGGCAGTGTCAGAGGTGTCCAAAATCATGCATTTTTAGTGAGTATAGGAGCCTTTGCCTAAAAATTATTTTCTGGTCGATAACATCTTTTTAAAAGGCAAAGTTGTGGTGCACGATCTACTACATGAGCAGTTTTCAGCCCTCCAATAAGCCTTCCTCTCTATATTTCTTCTTCATTCCTGCTGGGTCTAGAACCATAGAATTCCAGAATGGTTTAAGTTGGAAGGGACCCTAAAGATCATCTCATTCCAATCCCCTGCCATGGGCAGGGACACCTTCCACTGTCCCAGGTTTCTCCAAGTCCTGTCCAACCTGGCCTTGGACATTTCCAGGATGGGGCAGCACAGCTTCTCTGGGCAACCCGTGCCAGAGCCTCATCACCCTCACAGGGAACAATTTTTTCCTAATATTGAATCTAAACCTATTCTCTTTCAGTTTGAAGCCATTCCCCCTCGTGGTGTCACTCTTGTAAAAAGTCTCTCTCCATCTGTCCTGTAGGGTCCCTTCAGGTACTGGAAGGTCACAGTTAGGGCACCCTGAAGCTTCTCTTCTCCAAGCTGAACAATCCAAATTTTCTCAGGCTTTCCTCACAGCAGAGCTGCTCCATCCCTCTGATGATCTTGGTGCCTCCTCTGGACTCACTCCAACAGCTCCACGTCCTTCCTGTGCTGGGGACCCCAGAGCTGGAGGCAGCTCTGCAGGTGGGGTATAGAGTATGCATATACTGAGTATATACCATGGCTTTCTTTCTCCTCAAGTAGAGATAATTCCCATTAGTAATTCCATAATTAAGCCCACTGTTTACAGGAGGGACACAACCTAATTTTATGTTAAGTTTTGCCCAAGGTCACTACAAATTTATTGATTAAATGTTTCTTTTATATAATAAACCATTAATCATTTCACTGACCTCTCAGGATTTTCATCTTCAAAACTTTCCTTCATTCTCAAAAAACAAACCCATACATGTAGAGCAGAGCTAATGGTGCTTATAGTGTCTCTGCAGATAAGTGAAATAATCAATACATTAAAACTAGGGTTAGTGTGACTGGAAAGAGGGTAATTTATATGTTAAAACCAGGGTTATAGTGACTGGAAAGAGGGTAATTTATCAATGGATGATTATATTTCTAATGTCAATTTTTCTCTGCTCTTTAGCCCAAAAGCAGGGGCCTGTCTTTGAATAGGTATAGCTATATATGACTGATTGCTACTGAGTATATTTGGTATAAAACACTCAGACTTGCACCCAAGCCCACACCTGGAGGGAGAAAATCAAAGAATCATCAAAGTTGGAAGAGACTTCCAAGATCATCAAGTCCAATCCTTGACCCAACACCACCACGCCAACTACACCACAGCACGTGTGCCACACCCAGTCATTTTTGGAACACTTCCAGGGTTGAGATGGTGACTCCACCACTTCCTTGGGCAGCCTATTCCAAAGTTTAACCACTCTTTCAGTGGAGAAATTCTTCCTGATGACCAGCCTGGTGCAGACTGAGGCCATAAATCCTTCAGAGTTGACACTCATGATGGCAGGATTCCCAGAGGTATGGCCTGCACTCACCTTCAAAGCAGCTGACCTGGTTGCTGACATGGTCACAATTAAGCATTCAAAAATCATTAGAAATCATAGCATTTAATACAGTTTCCTCAAAATTTCAGGCCCCCCTACATTCAGATTTTCATGCTTCTTCTGCCTAGCCTAGTGAATGTCAATCATTAAAAAAATAACAACTAAAAATTGGGATTTTTCATACAAAGTGTATCTCTCTAGGAGCAGTTGCCCTAAAAAACCATTTCCAAATACTGTGAGATCATGACATTGCTGTGAAATGCTGGAATAATTCATACAACTAGGTTGAGTTTCTGCAAGTGGAGTAGATAGATAATAATAATTAGAGGAGAAGGAGATTTTCTTTCCTTTCAGAAAAAAAAGAATAATTTTTACCTGTTTTCCCTCATTTTTCCTGTCTGTTGAAATGATACATCACTATTTGGTGTAGGAATTGCAGGGCCGGGGCAAACCTTGGTTTAGCAGCAAGAATTTCAGGTTTCAGTCCCAAGAGCTGAGTTGTGCTTATTTATATTCCACCAGCTACATGATAACAGCCTTCATTAAACCTCCCGTATTTCTTTTCCTTATCAACTTTGCCTGTCTTATCCACGTAGAGTGTGCATTTGTGAGGACAGGGCTCTGCTTTCATGTATTTGTGCAAGACCCAACAAAAGGAGACTTCTGTTACACACCCACTGCTATTCCCAGTGTTTGCAAAGTGCTTTCAAACCCTCTGAGGAGAAGAGATCGATGTGCTACAAGGCATTAGCACTGTGGAGAGATCCATATTTTGCTATATACAAATAGGCTGATTTACCTGCCTTCAAAGGGAGGCAGGAGCCTGCTCAAAAATACTCCTCACAAAGCTGTTTATCGATGCAGTGAGACAGCTCAAGTCAGCTCCCAAATTTTAAAATCCAGATTTAAGTGTGAAATGCAAAAAAATGCTCGTTTTGTGGGGGCTTATTAGACACTCTCAGCACTTGAGATGGGGATTTTCTCCCCCAAACAGCTTTCTCTGGCTTTACTAATGTCAGGGTAAGCAGACAGCGCTTTCAGACACAATCTCAGCCTGCCCTTTGCCAGAGCATCCCTCTGCTTGTTAGCTGCCTTCCAAAAGTGAGTCCAGGCGCTCTCCCGTCCTAAGGAATGCGCGCCGATGACACGGGAGCTGGGGGCCGGCAAATCACCTGACAAAGAGCGCCACGGCATTTCAGCATCAGGGCTTCCCACAGGAGACATTATACCTTCAAGGGGGAGAGGCAGAAGGGGAAGGGGGGGAAGCAGGGGAAGGAGGACGGATGCGGAGTGGCAAGGCACCTGGAATGTCACTTACAGTCGGTTGGCCACAGTTGTCAGGGTTCACTTCCATTAAGCTTTGTGTCAGTTCAGAAACTTTACACATGAGGCTGTGTGAAGCGTTCTGCCACTGCTGACTGCCCGGGGCTAGCCCACAGTGCCTATCTTGTCACTGGTTTTCTAGAAAACCTCTCTGAGAATTAGTTGCATATGTTGGCCAGGCTAACCAGAGGAGGAGAGGTTTTGTCTCTTATTTGTCAGCTTGGGACTGTTTTTTAAAAATTATTATTATTATTAGGTTTGAATATTTTTATTTCACTTTGCAAGGGGTGGGTCTTGCTTTGGAGGTTTAAGGAAGAGTCGATTGTTATAAAATGCTGCAAAGGTTAACTGAACGTTTCGTGTCGTGAGAAAAAGAGATGAGTGATGGCAATGAGGTGAGCGCTCTTAGCACAAAGAAAAGTCTCCACTATGCACTTTTAGCTGTTTAAAAAATCATCAAAAGTGACTGTAACAATGTGATGGGATTTGTTCTGAGACTGTAGTTCATCTACCTTAAAAATGTAGAGATTTTTATTAAGACAACTCCAATAAATTTATGTTGCATTCAAAAGGGAAGAGTCTATTTCTATATAAATATTATACACCAAGTTTGGAGAAGCTATGCAATCCTTGTCCTTCTAGGGGATTTCCACTGACCAGATTCTGCTGGAAATGCAACACAGAAGACAGGAAAAAATCTAGGAAATTCCTGGGGTTTGTGGAAGAGACCTCCCTAACAGAGCTGGTGAGGGACCCATCTAGGGAAGGTGCCCACTGGACCTGCTCTTTGTGAACAGAGAAGGATGTGATGGTCAGAGGCCGTTTGGGGCAGAGCGATCAGGAAATGAGAGAAGTTTTGATTCTTGTAGAAGCAAGGAGAGCAGTCATTAAAACCACTGCCTTGGACTTCCAGAGGGCAGATTTTGGCCAGTTTAGGAGATGGTTGAGAGATTCCCTTGGGAAGCAGTCCTGAAGGGCAAAGGAGTCCAGGAAGGCTGGACATTGTTCAAGAAAGACATCCTGAAGCAGCAGAAGCAGCCGTTCCCGTGTCCCAAAACACAAGCTGGCAGGGAAGAAGATTGACCTGGACGAACAGAGAGCTTTGGCTAGAGCTCCAGGAGAAAATTAGAAGGGCCAAAACCCAACTAGAACTTCATCTGGCTACTGCCATAACAGACAGGCAAGGGTGAACCTTCTCACCCTCTGCAACTCCCTGAAAGGAGGTTGGAGCCAGGTGGGGGTCGGTCTCTTCTTCCAGGGAGCAAGCGACAGGACAAGAGGAAGTGGCCTCAAGTTGTGTCAGGGGAGGTTTAGATTGGATATTAGGGAACATTTCTTCACTGAAAACGTGGTCAGAGGCTGGAACAGGCTGCCCAGGGAACTGGTGGAGTCACCATCCCTGGAGATATTTAGAAGTTGTGCAGATGTGGCACTGGGGGACATGGTTTAGTGGTGGACTTGGCAGTTCTGGGCTTACGGTTGGACTTGAGGATCTTAAAGGACTTTTCCAAACTAAACTTTTCTTTTATTCTATAATTCTATGACTGATTTCCATACTTTTGACAGGTATCAAGCTAAAGAACAGTGACTAATTCTTAAAAATCTGCATATCATTGCAGCATTTAATCAATCAGAAACAATTATACAGTGGCTGTGTGTGGATCAAAGTTTAGAATCTTTTTCTCCAGGAAACATCAATGTTTCTTCTGCACTGGTTGTCTTTCATTTTCTTTCTGTGCTAATTTAGAAAGGAATGTACTTCTATGAAAGTTACTCGTTCCCATGTTGTGACTGGGGATGAGTCATTGGGATACACTCTTCCAAACACTGTCCAAACACTAAGAAACTATCCATGCTGTGAAAGCATTTTCAGGGAGAAACAGAACCTGGGAATGCCAAACTGAACTTTATGGGATCTCTGAGCATCAGGATCTGTGCTCACACTAAACACCACCATATACCCCCTGCTTAGACTTTGCTTATGCCTTTGCCAATCCAATACAAAGGCTGGAAAATAAGAGGAAGGCAGAAAGAGAAATGTCCATTTATAAGGCAAACCTGTGACCTAGAAGGGCTGTATTTATGTTCAAGAGCTAGTCCAGACTGGAAGAGCAACTCATTGTGTGCATAATAAAAAAGGCATTTGTCTCTCAGTGGATCACAGGAATTTAAGTAGATGCCTGAGCTCTTTGCAGAAAGGGGGTCTGACCCTGGCTCCCCCAATGCCTTTAAATAAATGTCTCTGATCTGCATGTCTTCATTTTCCTTGGCTGATAATAACCAGTTAACATTTATGGACCAAGCTGAAAACAATTTTCACTCTGATTATAAACCTTAGGGTGCAAACTTTGCCTCTGTCTCTAATGTCTGTCTCACATCTCACCAATCAGGCTGCATATGTTTAACAAGTGAATAACGAGACTGGAAAAAACAAAATCAAACCATTTTTTTTGTAATATGACAATTTCATAAGCCAATTCCCTGCTTCTAGGAAACATTTCTCTTGTTCTTCTTAGAAAAGCAAACATGTTTTTTTTATTTTATTTTAAGTTGCTCTTTTAGGTTTTATATCCCAGGCCTTTTTATTTTCCATTCCTCAGGCTTTGTTTTTGAGTTGCAAAAAGGAAAAAGGGCAGGAAAGGAAAAAAAGGGCAGAGAAGAAAAGAGAGAAAATGAAAGCTGAATATTTGCCAGCCAAATGTTTTTAAATCATAACATTTATACACTGAACAGAACTTTCCTTCTTCTTCAAGTCTGAGGTGAGCTTCTTTAAACTTCCAGGAATCTCCTTAAGATTGTCTCAACAGAGAAGGGGGAGAACAGACATCTCCTACACAGGGCTCGTTCCTCCAGGTTTTAGATTGGTGATTTAGGATGGGATCGTCTGAGGCAAAATATCCTGATGCCTCTCTGTCAGCAACTTATTGCTAGGCTTTGTGTCTAGTATAGGCATCTGCTTCCTGTCTGTAATCAGTGGAGAAAAATAAGGGAAAAAGTTTAAATGAATCAATCTTAAGTCCAAAGATTGGGCTACATGGACTAAATTACCTTCTGAAAGCTTCTCTTTCTTCCCATTAAAGGGGGAAATCCTGTGTGCTCTGTTTTCAAGCAAGTGAAATTAGGAAGATGGATCCAAACTGTTAGCAGCTGTTTTAATGTCATTGCTAAAAAATCTGGACCCTTCAGTCACGAACCAGGACTTCTGGAGACACAGGCAGAAATGGATGTCATAAGGTGACATCCACCCTGTAACATCTAGACTGTCTACAACTGGCAGTGAGAAAGAGGCCCTCCTGGATATGTTTAACACCCTGCAGAAGATATCTGAGTCAGATGAGTTATTCTCTAGAAATGCACTTTTTTTTTTTTTAATTAATTGTCAAGAAAACCCTGAGTGAGCGAATCCACTCTACTCAAATACAAGGCTTTACTTTTTAGATGCCTAATATTGGGTGAGATGAACCATGTCCAGAAAGCCTGACCTGTTCCAAGAAGTTCATTACAGCAACCCAAAGAATTTGCATCTGGGTAGCCAAAGTTGTGGCTGTCCCATTCCCGGAAGTGTCCAAGGCCAGGCTGGACAGGGGTTGGAGCAGCCTGGTCTAGTGGAAGGTGTCCCTGCCCATGGCAGGGGAGCTGGAATTGGATGCTCTTTAAGGCCCATTCCAACATAAACTGTTCTATGATGCCATAGTTTGTGTAAAAACTACACAGAACATGTATACATTCAGAGCTTAAAAGACTTCTACTTATTTGATTGAAAAGATCAAACATTTTCAAATATCTCACCCTGTTTTGAACTGCAAGTCCTGGGGAATGTCTGAACTTTACAGAAGACCATGAATCAGTATGCAGGTAAGTCTGTTATTCTCAACTTTCCTCTGGGATTGCGCCATTGCCTGTCTAAATGAAAGATCACTTCTTTTGTGGAAAGTGTCAAGATGCACTGCAACTTTCTGACATAAAAAAATTCCAAGGAAAACCTAAAATAAGGGGTAAACCCAGGTGGGCTTGTGTTTCGTTACATCTCAACTACATGCTTTGAGAGAAGGGGAGTGAAGACAGGCAGGCAAAGTTTAGTTGGCAGAAAAATGGAGATCCATTATGAAAAAAAGTTCAGACGTGGGGTCTATCAGTATCAGCAAGGCTGAGAGAGATGTCAGAGGTACAGCTACGTCTCTGAACCAAGGTACGCTGGTGTGAAATTATAAACATTGATGAAACGATTCAAGGAGGATCCCCTTTTATTTCTTTGTTTTCCACTGAGGAGCTGAAGAGGTTCCTTGTTCTGTGCTCCCAATGTAGATCAGATACACATATCCAGCCATCGTCAATTATCACTAAAATACAACCATTTCTACAAACTAACAACTCTCAGAGGTTCATTCCTCTTCATTATGGTGGAATGGAAACAAAAGCCTTTCAAAAGTGGCTCTAGACCCAGCCCACAAGTATTGAGGTTCATGTGAGTAGAAGGCTCTTGCTAGCAGGGCCTTTAGGTTGTGAGACAGCTGGGACAGACAGTTTTCTGGAGATATCCAGAAGGGTCTTACTGAGATGAATATATCATCCTCCACAAAAACTTCAATGTATCAGCACATATTCTTTGATAAGATAATATCCTGTTTATCAAGCATGTTCAAATCCTGCCATTAAGAAGGGACGTGATGAAAGTCCCTTGGGGTTGTGCTGGGTCTGGTCACTGTCGACCAAAATGGAAAATATGTTGATGTTTTGGAGAAGTTCACACTTTTGAGCCATATAAGAGATCCAATGTACTGTGCAGCTCTAGGTGCACCTTCTGTGACTCTCTGCATCGTATGTGGTCAGAAATAAATTCCCACAGGTTGATCTATGCAGTAGCACATGTTGACAGACTGATCCGTGTTTTAAATCCCATCTTTCTCCTTTCCACCTTAGTACATTCATGGTTCTATCAAATACTTGGTTATGGTGTCACAGCCTTTCTCCTTGAGTCTGTTTCATGCTAAATACAGATGGATGGGCATTTTTGAGGTAGCCACAGTCCATTTCCAGAGAATTCCTCCATAAGCCAGGCCAAATGGTAACTTGCTGCAGAGGGTAATTAGAGAAGGAAAGTCAGGAGTAAGACTGGAGCACTTTGGAGGTGGTGAGCACTGCAACAAGCACCGAGTTAGTTAAAAAAGGCTTCAGAGGAAGAGGACAGCAATTTTTTAGGAGCAAAATGGGAGGTAACCCAAGAAAAACCTCCAGAGACCATGCAATTCCTTTGAAAAAAGTAAAACCAACCAACAAAAAAAAAACCCCCAATGCTGCCTCGTTTTAGGTTACAAGAGAGACTAATACTCTTTGTTATTGTTTTTCTTTGAAAAACAAGGCTCATGAATGTTTTTCTACGTGCATTGAGAGCACCTAGGAAATACCAGAACTATTCCAGTCCTCTGGAGAGGCAAACAACAGAAGTGACCCCATAGAATGCCGTTTTGAGCTACTTATTAGTCAGTAATCAGCTAAAAGTTAAACTGGAATAACTCTTCTTAGAAAGAGTGGGGCATTTTCAATCTTTTTCTTTACACAATATGGCTGACTGTTTGTTTCTTAGATTTTTTACCATTCTTATATGAGAACAAATAACAATTGTATTTAGTGTGGGGGGTTATGGTTTATATTTTCAAAATGCATGAACGACACAAGAATGTTGTGGCAGGGTCATTGTAGCCTTCTGTGTTAAATCAGAAGAGATTGACAAAAATGCTAAAAGTAATGGGTCGGTTTTGAAAAGACCAAGAGGGACTTAATTTACCCACTGTTTTAATGGGAATTGGAAACTTAATTGTGATTTGTGCCTTAAAACTCTCTCTCTATTATAACAACAACAAAAAAAAAGGTGTTCACTGAACATAAGTTTGAGAGCTGTGGATGCCAGTATTACTTTTTCATGTTCTGCACCTGTGACTAATGGGTTTCATTGACATGAGTATCGTTCTTTGACAAAAAATATTATTTCTGTGTCCTTAGTGGAAAATATATGCTTAAATCCTATATAGGAGGTTTGATTTTAAGCACAAGCACTTATTTATGCTTGGATTTAGTCTGTTGTAATTTAGCAGAATGTATTTGTCTCTCACTCAGGACCTGCGCGTGTTAGTATAAGCATTCAAATGATTTTGTAGGGGGAAAAAACAATGAATTAAGACCTATGATTTCTGTATTCTGCTGCTGGCCTAGCCGGATGACATAGATGAAATTATGTCTGGAAATTAAATTCTTTGTAAAATGTAGGGAAATCTACCAATCTCCTTTGTAGAACACCTTGCAATCTCTTGAAGATCAGCAGTAAACAAGAATATTATTACAATGAACTAACATTAATTACAAAAAGAGGGTCTCACTCATTAAGACTCCAAGTGCTCTTTAACTATTGGGGATAATTGCAATAACAAATAGCTCCCACTGTGCTCCCATTATCCACTCCTTTCTTCAATGCTTGAGTTCTGTAAGGTGTGGATTGCAAGACGCTGATGTCCTGAAGGGAGATATCAGAAAGGTTTAAAGATGCTGGAGGTGTCACCGAGGCTCCAGCAAAATAAGGGCTGAGGTTAGGAAACTCTGTGGGTGCAGCCAGGTTTCAGAGTGCAGAGGTATTTTACTCTTCTTTCAGAAAAGCAGATGGATACTGTATATTACACAAGCTCATGTACAAAGGGAAAGGTATGGAAATTAACTTTCTCTCTGGCTATGATAAACCACCAAGGGAAATTCATAGCAAATCTGTCTACTACTGTTAGTGCTGCGACAGAGCTATTACAGGAAAATAAATAGTGGCAATGGTCAAAAGAATGTCAAGATGCTTTCAAGTTGGCTAAACAGACACTTATATCCTCCAGGGGCTTAGTGCACTTTGTCCCGTCCCTGCCAATCTGTTAAACTACTGATGCTTCACTGTATGAGGTCAGGAGTGGTGATTTCTCACATAATACCAAACAGCCCAGAAAAGCCTGTAGCATTTGCATCGAAAATGCTTCCTAAAGAGGAAAGGGAATACAAACAGATGAGGTGAAAGTAGGTGGTGGGGAGGAACTCACAGAGACTGCATGAAGTGCACTTTGCTCTCTAGTAAAAATTCAGCAGAAAACATGGCCCACTTGACAGAAATGTTTTTAAGGCTTGATAAGTGGATTCTAGCAACACTGAATTTAATCATCAGCATTTAAAGTTGAATTTTGGGAGACAAAAATACATAAAATTAAATTAAACAGGAAGTACCAGAGAATCATCCGTGTTTTAGCCAAAAATGCCGTGGTGTAAAATCTGCACAGATTTAATATATACCCGAGTCTGCTATGCTGAACAATCAACAGTGGATTCAGCCATTCAAGATTAAAAGAACAATTCCTTAAAACTTGAGAGAAATTAAGTCGTATGCCAGCAAATAAGGTTTCAGTGAAAAACTATAAACCTGAGCACAAAATCGATGTCTGTAGACACAAACTGAAGCTTGACCATCCATCCTGTTGCATTGCCAGCATGATGGCTGGCACAGCTTTTACCCAGGTGTCTTGGGCTGACTTTATGATGTGTATCCCCTATCGCCTGCTCTATGCCCAGACATGATTCCTGTGCCTTTCTGTGTCTTTAAAATTGGGTGTGAGAGAAAGGAAAAAAAAAGCCAGACCAACTTTTCAAAACAGTTTTGCTCCAAGGACATTCACTCCCCTGCGTTCCTGCTGCAGCAGAGCAGAGGCACCTTCCTGCTTCTCCTGGCTCTTGGCTCCTTTTCTCAGAGGAGAGAGACGGAGAGTTCAACTCCTTTGTTTCCCTGGGACTTTGGATTTTTTCCTTCTTCTCTTCTGGACTGTTCAGAACACCAGAACATCAGAACCTCACTGGGAGCCCTCACACCTCGGCCCGGAGGGGCCCGAGCCGACCCAGCTCCGAAGAGGAGAGAGAGGGAGAGAGAGGGAGAGAGAGAAAGCCCACACCCACGGAAAGGACTCTAAAATCTTCTCAGGTTTTCTCTCCACAGCAAGAGTTTTTATTATTTAGAATTATTCTTTTCCTGTGTGTTTGTTAAATAAATAGGGTTTTTTTTCCTTTCACTTGCCTTCGAGGAATTTTTTCCTGAACCTGGTGGGGGAGAGGTGGCTGTAACCTGCCTTCTGTAGAGGAGACATTCCTCCCAGAGCATTCCTCCAAATTTTTGTCTCAAATCAGCACACCAGGTCACCTACCACGCCCTGAAACTATTCCTAGGTCCTGTGTAAGACTTGGGATGTGTCAAAGTGCATTCCCAAAAAGTAGCTTAGACATAAATATTAGCATTGAGATATCAGGGAAGTATTTTGAAGAGGGTTTGATAGGATGATGACAGCCACAACATGCTAATTGGCTTCTTGGAGAGAATGGTTCCTGGCATTTTTTTGCTTGCTAGTAGAAATATGTCCTTGCAGTAAAGCTTTCTCAGACTTGTTGAGGTCCTACCAAGGCAGAGCTGTCCAAGAAGCTTTCCATGGAGGACAGATTCAGGAAGCTGATGATGCTCTTGCGTTTAGATTTTGGGAAGTTCTCAGAGATGAAGAAATAAGAAAAGGTTGACCAAAGTAATCAACATTGTTATTGAAAGAAATTACATGACTA
>VZTA01013381.1:55859-70554 GCA_013398855.1 Mohoua ochrocephala | reverse complement strand
GGGAAGATAATGATAAATCATGGATGAGAATGATTTCCAGACCATAAATTATTACACTTTTGTACTAAGTGTAGCTTCCTCTGGCTGAATGTGAGATAACCCTGGAAAGAATGACTATGAATAGTAGATTAAACTGCTACCTACAGCGATGGGAAATGATTTTTTGTTGTTCCAGCAAGTCATTTCTCTATCACAACCAACTGTTTTCTGATGCAGAACTTCTTGGGATTGAAGGCTAATTTAATGGAGGGATGTTGTTGATGATAATTTTTTCAGGTAAAGTCACAAAACTGTTAAGCAAAAAGACACTTTCTTTCAATTCCCTCCTTAAACTGTACAGTTTGATGCCGAGACTCAGGCAAAGAAAAGCACTGACCCTCAGCTTCCCGACAACCTGGTTAACATAATATCTTTGAAAATACTGGATAAAAGTCTCACTGTGAAAGCTTAGAAGCCTGTGTCGAAAATATATCCCTGGCTATAGAATAAAGAGAAAATTACAGATTACTGAAATTGGGTTTTTTGGGGGGTGTGTGTAGAAATAATTTGAGTCTGTATTTGCTGTGACACACCTTTCAGAGACAGAGGGAATGACAATTTTTGAAGTACTTTCTTAGGATAACTATCAATAGAACAATATTTTTTACAGGAAACACCTTTCATAGTATCAACAATATGATTTTTCGTCCTTACAGCAAACACAGAGTCCTTTCATCTGAAGAGCCATCACCTTGAGACACCAGATTAAAACAGAATCCAGACATTCTCATCCAGAGTGTAATCCAAAACAGACAAAAATTTAACAGGATTTTTTTTCTAGTGAATTCCTTGATTTTTTGATCAGAACAATGGCCTGTAAATCCCAAGTCAAGCTTTCTTCCTCCCCCTAGGCTGGAATCACAAGATCTCAAGATCATAAGATAATTCAACTTGGAAGGGACATCAGGAGGCCCTTAGTCCAACCAGCTGCTCAAAACAGGGTCAGTTTGGGGTTCAGCACAGACTACTGTGTGCAGGATGTGCAATCTCCCAGGAAGAGTAGCCCCAATACCCAACTGTAATGGGGAAAGTGTCCTTCATTTTGTTTCCTGTTACTCCCACTGTCTCTCATCTTCTCACCAATGTGAACAGCCTGGCTAGATCTTCTTGATAACCTTATCACAGGTAGTAGAGGTTGATCTCAGGTCTCTCCAAACAGCCACTTCTCTGGGTTGAACAATCCCAACGTGTTCCTGCACCAAGCAGCTGCTCCAGCCTCGAGCACCCTGGTGACCCTCCTTGAACATACCGTGGTGGGTCAGTCTTTTATGGATTAGGGGCCTGAAATTGCAGTAAAATAGGTGTAAACTGAGTGCTGGGTAAGGGGGGGATAATCCCTTTCCTTGGACTGCTGGCTCTGCTCATGCTCATACAGCCCAGGGTGGTGTTGGCCCTTGTTGCTGCCGGAGCTCACTGGGGACATTGGCCACAGAGCTGCCTTTGAATCTCTCAGTGCCCAGCCTGCACCACAGCAAAAGGCTCTTCTTTCCTATGTGCAGGACATTTGTCGTTGTTGAGTTCCATCAGGGCCCTGCCAGCCCATCAATCCCCACTGTCTGAAACCCTCTGGTTGTAGCTCAGCCTTGGCCTGTATCAACTGGTCCCATCAGTTTGGCGTCACCTGACAACTTGCTGAGAGCAGACTCCAACTCCTCCTTCGGGGCATCAACACAGATATTAACCAGGACAAGTCCCAGGAGGCATCACGAGTTGCTCCCTGGCCTCCAGGCTGAGCGCGATCCATTAACCACTACTCTCCGAGTCCAACCTCACAAGCACTTTTTGTACCTATCCCATTGTCATACCCAACTCCTCTCTCACCTCAATCTTTCCAGAGAAGGAACTCAGTGTCCTTTTAGGGAATTTGATAGCACTCAATTAAAAAGAAAATCTTGATCCCTAATTAGAACCCTGTGTCTTATCACAATAGCAATAAATGCCAGAAGTTACAATCTCAGCTATCCAAAAGATTTTCTTTTTTTTTGTGCATATTGGTGGTCTGTATTGAGCTAAAACATTTAGAATAAGAAACATACCTGGGGAAATTACAGACAATGATTTCTAAAGTCCTCGATTCAGCCCAAACATCGCTATCTGGGCTGTAAGTATTTGACTCTGGATAATACCGAGTTTGTGGTAAGAAACTGTTCTGGCTGCCCAGGTTTGATGATAGACAGTTCAGCACATTGCTTAAATAGCTAGGAGCAATGCCAATTAAAGTGAAATTCTGCTCTAACACTGCCTTACAAGCCTTTTAAACAGACTGGCAAATCAAGAAACAGACTTCACTGGAATATTGTGGTGTTCAGGTTTCAGAGGAACTTTGGAGGAAATTCTTTAAATCTTCATTAAAAAATACACCTAGTATCACAAAGCATGAAAAATATTTTTTAGGCAGCTGGTTATAAAAGGAGGGCAGCCAGGGGAAGTCTTATATGTTCATATTAAAGTCCAGAGCAGAAGGTTCAAGTTGCTGGTTCCATTACAGAAATATCCCCGTCTCTATCAAAAAAGTCTGTTTCTAAAGGGAGCTCTTTATTCGCTGTGTTGAGATGGAAACACGAATTTGATATCTATGAGAGGCCAACAGGGTTAGCAAGAAAACAGAGAGAAAAAAAGGACAGAAGTAACCTTTACAAAGCACTTCTCCATCTGATACTGTTGAGCAGACTTGGCTGAATAATCTACCTCAGATATTATTCATCAATGTGAATGCTGGCATTTTTCTCCCCCATTTCTGCCAAATAATGATTTGTAAATAATTCTTATTTGCGGGTAGTCTGCTAATAAAACTGCAACTGTTGGCCATCAACATTTAAGTGTTTGCAAATTGATTCTTTTTTCTCGTTCCTCCTCCCCCCCACACTCCCCCCTTTCCTGCCAGATGCAACTATAAAAGAAATTCAAAGGGATGAAGTGAAAATGATATTCAAGTGTGTATTTTCTTGGAAATATTGTGAGGAGGCTGCAGCTTATGCTGCAGAGGGGAGTAAGTGGTCTGAGGCTTAAGCAGCGCATTAAATGGCCAACAGCAGCAGAAGCCAAAGCTCTGGACATTACGTACACAGACTCTGATGTCTCCCAGGAAAGCTGAGATCATTAGTCCTGGTTCACTGACTTAGAGTTGGAGGTTCCTGATGAAAAGAACATAACACCAGGCTCAAGCTGAGACTAATGGGAAACAATACGCATCTGCAGACTCTGATGTTGCTAATCCAGCTCCTGCTGAGGATGAACAATTGGAGCAAGGGAATATTCCTGAAGCACTGACAAACTGCAATTGAGGATTAGAAAAGCCCCCTGAATGTCTGAATTTGTAATATGTCTCCGAGTTGGCATTATAAACAGTTGTCCCATAAAGCAAAGAACCTTTTACCACTCAGGAGTATTTTACCAAAAATCATAGCAGTGTTAAGCTTCTGGTGATGGTGGTTCCTTTCTTCCCTTATTTTTTATCTTGCTGAGTTCGGTAGGAAATTTAATATGGCTGTTTGCATCAGCTGCACATAAATGATGCAGAAAGAGCCCGGACACCTCAATACAGTAATTTTCAAGCACATATAATTTAGTGATACTTTATGTCACCACACACTCCCATATGCCCTGTGTCCTCCTGAGGGCTCGATGTAGTCAAACATATGGCAAAATCCGATCAGTGACAAACTTCAGCATTCAAATATCCTTCTTGCTCTGTAAATCTTTTGTTGTCAGACAGGACCAGGACCAAAATTTGATTGTATGCACCTTTACATTATTAGAAAATATCAGGCGAGGTTTTGGCTCAGTTTAACTACGTCTTCCAGCCAATTTGCAGGCACTGTTCAGGAATTAGCTTGGGCACTGACCATTTCCAGGAAGCATTTAGGATGTGCCCCCCTGTTTTGGAGAGCAAGAGAGTTCAACAATGTGGATGTAGCCTGAATATTACCGTTGGCTTCAGAGGAGGAGCCACAAGACCACTCAGGGTGTCAGGGTAAATTTGGCCTAATTGTCCTGGGTAACACCCACCGTAGTTCTGAATAATTGTAGTTTTTATTGCAGTAATGGGGCTGCCTAGAGTCAAACTGATTTGTTTTTAACAAGGTAATAGAGGGTAAGACCAAGGCATGTCAGCCAAGTGTGGCATTTTACGTCCTCCTAAACCTGGCAGAGAACTGAGCCAAAACAGGTTGGACCTCCCAGTGCAAGGATCTTGCATTTGTGATGGTCTTTCTATTTGCAGGCACCTACATTTTTTAGGCTGGGGGATGAGCTTTCGGGTAGTGAGGTTCAACCTGCTAACAAAAGGCCCATTTCTTTTAGTTTCTTTTCACAAACGATACGAGGATTCGTGGAGCTCTAGGCTGTACCTAATCACAGAATCAGAGAATGGTTTGGGTTGGAAGGAACCTTAAAAATTGCCTCATTCTAACCCCTTGCCATGGAACACCTTCTACTAGAAAAAAACTTACTCTTTAATTAATTCTTGTTATACTTAATAATTATTCTGCTTTCTCCTTTCAAACCTTGTGCTGGGGTCCTATCCTGGGCATAGGTTATATTTTTAAGATAAGCTTGGAGGAGGAAAGAAAAAGCTTGGTTTTTTCCTATCACTTAATCCAAAGTTGACAGCTTTCAGTGAAAAAAATCTACTCCACGTAAACTCATCATAAAAGGCTCATTTACAGCTCCATTTTACTGCAAAAGGCAATGAAGAGATTCAATCTGTTGACTCAACTCAGCTGAATTACAAGCCTGCAACAAAATGTATAATCCAGTTTGTTTTTTCTTTTTTAGTCTCAGATTTGGAATTTTGCATTGTTTTATAGAACAGTTATTTTCCTTTATTTTTTTTACAGGGGAATTTCTCTTTGAATGCTGAATACTGTGGCACGGAGGTAACCAATTATCTCTGCTCATTTTCATAAACAAAGGATATTCTTTGCAATCTTTGTTGAGGAACAATGAACAGTTACAGTGGAAACAGAAAGACTGAACAACTGCTAGGTACATATTTGATAAAAGTTCAAGGTTACAGATCCTACTTTGTGTCCTCTTAAAAGGAATTAATTCTGCCAAATACACATCCAGAACTTCTCTTTAGAATCAGGCTGTGATTCATCTTCTTCTGAAGCAGACATCTAATATAAATCAGTAACGAGTTCAGCTAAAGACATTTGTTGCAGACACCTAATTTCTCATAAAAAGACAAAATTAAGGGAGTTGAATTCCAGCCTTTTCAACTAAATTTCTGAGTATTGACCCAGATTCTTAATTGTACAAACCACACTGCAACTCCTTTTAGGAGCTACATCCATTTGTACATATTGAATATCTTGCCTTTTTCTTTTTTTTTCCCTCTCCTTACACCAGTGACATCAAAAGGTAAAAAGTGTAGATCAAAGCTCCTGCTGAAGATCAAAGACAAAAGCAAAAAGAAATTCAAGAGCCACAGTCAGTTTTCTAAAATCATGGGTGGAAAAGGATCATACCCTTTTTTCCCTTTAATTTCGGGGAGAGCCAATAACCATCCACAAACAGCCAAGGTTGGAATCCCTGCTCTGAACCAGTTACAACAAACTGGTGGGGTCTTGGTGTTCTTGCCCTTGAGATTTTTTCCCTGATTTTTTTCTAAATTCAGGCTGTGTTATTGGTTTGGAATCCATATTCACCTGAACCCACATACAATTTAAGCATCTTTTTCTCGTGGCAAAGAGCTGCCCACCCTAACTCTACATTGAGTAAATAAACACCTTTTTCATTTGTTCTGTCCACATTACCTGAGAATTTCACTTGATGCCCCCTTGTGTTGGGAGAGCCAAGGAACAATCATTTCCTCATTTTTTCCGTGCCACTCAAGACTTTTAGAAATGTCATATTTTTCTTCAAGTGTTTTGTGCTTTTTCTTTTTCTTTCCCCTTTTTTTTCTTGCCCCCAGGCAAAGAACCTTGTCTATATAATAGTCTGACATTCTTGTTCCCACACTGTCTTCCCGTTTGTGGCTTCTCCCAGAAAGACAGCAGCAGCAAATTCTTTATGTGGGGTGAAATAGGAAAGCAGCACAACAACAAAAAAGAGCCAACAAAAATATTCTGTTGTGATAAAAATGTCTAAGCATTTCCAGATTCAAAAATATGAAAGCAGAATGATGACAAAGTAAGAAATGGGGCATTTTTTCACCTTTCTTCCTCTGAAAATATGTTAGATTTGAAAGAAACACTTCCTAATTTGCTTTGCTTCTCTATTCTCTACTCTTTCACTCTTTTATTAGCTGGAACTCAAGGTTAAGATGATGAAAAATATGCAAAAAATTAGAGAAAGTAAGTATTGTGATACTTGATATTCTAGCAAGAGAAAAAATGTGTCATAAATTTAATCAGACACACTATAATTACAATATACCTACCCTAGTTTATGCTATTTAAGAATTTCTTGCCCCAAGAACTCCTGCTGACCCCTCTGCCCCACCCACCCCAAAGCATTATTTTAAATTAATTCAGACTAATTGTGTCAAATTAAGGTAAGGAGTTTGCAGACAGATTGCTGAAACCGGGGAAAATTGTGATAGAGTTGGTTACACAGTACCTATAAAATATTAGTTAAATATAGTTTGCTTCCACTCTGGGCATCTTTTAGTACATATCTTGACTTTTAATAGTTATTTGAGAGAAACCTCCTCTTTTCAAAGGAGCCAACTCCCATATCAGTAAGACTTTTGCTCTTAAGTCCTGGCTGCTGGCAACAAAAGCAATTTTAAAACCTCAGCTGTCATTTTTCCTGTAGTAATGCATAATTCTTCCATTACACAAGAAATAACACTGCTAACAAAAACTTCGTGATGTTTTGTCGTCAAATCCTAAGTAATGTCCTGAAAAAAAGCATTACTGGGGAAAGCAGATTTAATGACTTTCCCATTTCAATAGAATTTTTAAAAGAAGACTTGAAGTAATAAAATGTATTTTTATATGATCAGAGCTTGTTTAACATAGTGGTGGTACTGGGCTGATGACTTTAAAGATTCAATGATTCCATGAATTTTTATCTTGAAGTGACTTTTCATTTGAAAGCACTAATTCAGGAATACATGAAAAATTGTCTTTTAATTTCTAATTACTTAAATGAAATATTTCAAATTGCCCAATTTTTTTTTTAATTAGAAGTTTTAGTAGATGAACACTTAGGAGATTTGGGGGTTTTATCCAACTTCGAGACAATCAGAAAACCACCCCAAACCCGAAACACAAAAGCACTTCCTGCCAGTCCCTAAGATGCACTTTTCAAAGGGCATAAAGGGACAATACATGGGGAAAAAACCCAACTCCCTCTTGTCTTTGACCTCAAAATCCAGAGATCTGTCCTGTGACAGTAATTTTATGGCAGGCTGATATTGGAATATTTGAGATTTAAAGCAGGCAAACTACACAACTGATGGCTTCTGTCAAGGTTAATAATTAATATGACAGATTACTCGAAAATTTATCCACGACTTTTAACTTTCTCCATTATCAGAGCATCCTCCTATTCCAGTATAAACAATGGTGAGTCTGAGGCAATATCCCCACAAAATACCTGTGATCTTCCTATTAATGCTCACTCTGCTTCACTGACCTTCAGGACCCAATTCTGCATTTCTTTTCTCTTATTCACCTTTTACAAGCCCCCGAGGACAACACTCTCAGTGCAGAAATACTGGTTTGAAGTAGTCCAAGATGCAATAGAAAAAAAAAATCTCCTTGCAGTGTATTGAACCTGTAATGTGAAATTGCATTAATTGTGTGCACAAAAATAACACACTGATTATGGACAATGATGTGGACTGAGAACCCCGCTAGTTATAAAAATCATGAGTTTAATTCCAAATTTTCTCTTTCACAGCTTCAGTCCCATTGCAACAGATTGTTTACACTCAGATCATAAAGCATGGACATGTTTGTCCTTGAATTATCCTCATTTTCAGGGTAGGAAATATGATGAACGCTTAAATGTTAAGCAATAAAATGGTAAATGATAAATGATAATGATAAAATGGTGAAGTCAGTAATAGATTTTGCTGCTTGATTATTTTAATTTTAACAAGAATTGTTCATAGGAGTTGTTTGGAGGAGAAGAAGGTAGATGCAGGATGGGAGCACTACTCATGGAAGTAATTCACTTGCTGTTAAGTGGTTCTGCCGGGTAGAGTGCATATAAAAAATGACCTAAGCAGATCCCAGGATGATCTTATGCAGATATATGCAAATAATCATACTGACAAAGCAATATTGAAGAGGGGAAAAACCCACTCACTGGACTTTAGCTTTTCATGATTATGCACCACGAACCTCCAAACTGAAGGGCACAAGGCTGCCTCAGTCTGCGCTCTAATGTGTGATTTACAGATTGCAAAATAATATAGCATGGTACAAATTGGGAATTGAATTGCTTTCCCACTGAATAAGTTAATTTCTTTTTGCATGCTGTTGTGTTTTCAGATTGGCCAAATGTATTTAGCACAATTATCCTGAATTTGGAAAGAAAAATTTGGCTTCTTTGTGAATTATTCTTTGGGTTCTCCAGTGTTCTGTTGTAAGCCGTGAGTCACAAAGGATTGTTTTGTTTCTTACATTGAGCTTGGATTTTTTAAATTTCTGACTGAAATCAATAAAAATGCAAAAGTACAGAATAATGGATATCAAAGAAATTCAAACATATAGCAATTAGCCATCTGAATATTTTTAGCAAAAGTCTAAAGAAATAGTCATCGCAAATGAATCAGAATCCAATTCACTTTTCCTAGGATAATTTTTAATAAGATTTTTATCATTCTAATTGTCTTAAAAAAACCCCTAAACATTCTAAACATTTTATTTTGGTTAGCATTTTCTTGTGTTCAAAAAATTCCAATTTTTAGTGCCAAAACCTGGTTATTTTCTGGCTTAGAATTTGTCTGTGGAAATTTCTATCAAATGAGAATCTTCAGATGTAGCTTCAATTCTGTCAAAATGTTATTTGACACTTGAGAGAGGAGGAAACAATCAAACCCCTTTATTTTAGCCCCAAGTATCACTTTCAAGTCTTCTTGGATCATCTCAAATTCAAAAATTATCATCTGATGTTAGGAGCTTGAGGCAAATGACTCCTCTTGGAAATCAGGGTCATCCCAACCATCCCATTTTCCTTCATGTGTGTCGGGATTTACACATTAGTCAGTGTTTGGCCACAGGCAGGTGAAATGAGACCAAAAGCCAACACTGGGAGAGTCGTCCCAAACTTTCCCGAAACTTGAGCTCAGCCACGCTGCCTTTCTGCCACATCTCCCGTGCTGGTCCAAGACATGTGTCCTCATGGTTTCCCTAACCTGGAGACAAAACCATGCCTAAAGATCTCTGCTGAGAAGCAATGAATATAAAACCCCTTGGCACCAGTTAAAGCATTTACTCCTCCTGCTGCTTCCTTGAGGGAGGATGTTCCCTGTGGTTGTTGTACTCCTGGGTGCCTTAGGCTCCAGGTTGAGAAAACCAGGGAACAGATCAGAAATCTCTCCCTTCATCCTGCCCAGGGTTCATTTGTGAACTTTGTCCTGCCCCAACTTCTTGGGTTTGTGGTTTTGTCTTTTTTTTTTGTGTGTATGCATAAATCCCCTGAAAAATCGTTTTCATTTGGGTTTTCTGTTTTCATGTCACTGCGCTTCGCTTATTCTTATTTACTTGGTTTTAGGTTTGTCAGATAGGCCCCCATCAGTCTCTGAACACATTTACATAATTTAAATACAAAATGCAAACATGCTGACTAATGTCTGCCTTAAATAGACTCTCTCAGGATAAGCTAGACATGTTCCCTATCCTCCAGCCCCTCAGGCAAAAACCAGAGAACATAGATGAGCTTCATGCACTTCCCTGCAACTCGATAGACTGAAGGCTGGTGTGGGCCAAGTGCAGGAAGCAAACTCCAAAGTTCAGGGCCCTCCCCTGATGATGTCCAGGCTGAAATGCAAGTCTGAGGAAAACAGGGCATTCTGGGGAAAGTCCCAGAGTCGTTAAAGCTTTTCATGGTGCTTGAAGTACTCTCAGGTGGGCGTGGGTCCCCATATCGTGAAGGATCATGTAATGCATGCCATGGCTAAAGATGTTTCCAGGCAAAATTTGGTGAGGTCAGGAGGCTCTGAATTACCCCTGTGACTCAGAAGGCAGGAAAATGCTCTGCCTTTAACCAAAATGAACAATTCCTCCACAGCTTCTCCTTTCTGTGCTGGCAAAATAACATTTATTGTCTTTCTCTGACCTAACTTTTCCATGGAGAGGTTTTCAGGCACCTTGTCCTTCAGCCTTATACCTCAAGGGATTCATTTCACTTAACTTCTGTCTGTTAGGTGGTTCAAGTTTGCTCTGAAAGAGTTGTCAGGGTCTCTTGGTTATCCAGGAAGGAAACATCTCCAGAAGGGTGTTCACAGCATTTCCTCAAAACAGCTTTTCAAGGTGAGGTGAGTTGACTCTTTCTCCATTGACCAGGGGGCGAGACTTGATGGCAGCTTCAGATCAGAGGTGAACTCTTAGACGGTTACAGTGTTTCTAGATAAATAAGGAAGAGTTTTATACTGGGAGGTCATGAAGAGCCTTTCACAAGAGTGACCCCCTGTTATCTGATCATAGAATATCCTGAGTTGGAAGGGACCCACAAGGATCATCATGTCCAACTCCTAATAACAATATCCTATGATAAAAATCTTGGTAATTTTTGAGACAGGGCTTAGGTGTTTTGTAAATATACTTTCAGGCAGTCTTTAATTCAGATGTACCTAAAAGGCTTAGAAAAATGGAGAAAATGAGACATTAGTTGTACTCAAGGAATTATGATACAAATATTGAAAAGTAGACAGCCCAAGTCCTGTCAGAAATGGACATTCCCAAGTCAAAGAGAACATCTGCAAAGCTTTTTCATCATCATGGTTTCCTTTTTCATACTGATATGAAAACTCAGGCAACCTCTTTGAGAAACTAAACGCTAAACACACTTAGACTTATCTTGGGATATGAACTGCATCTTAAATATCTTCTCTACAAATCTTTTATAGGAAATTTTTAGGCACTAAAAAAAAGAAAGAAACACCATATGATTTAGCCAGTAGTAAGACTATAATATTTCTAAAACTATTATAATAATAAGTTCTAGTGGCCACTGATGATTATAAAGTGCCTGGTTTTGTGATTTGTCTGTATTTGGTTTGTTTTACCTCCCATCAGATCCTGACTTTTAATCATTACCACGATTCTGCAGTGCCACAATTTGTTTTCTCTCCTTCATTTTCTTAAGCTACTCTTTACCTTTCAAACTCCTGCTGATGAAGAAACTAATTAGTTGTTTCTATCTTTGCAACTATAGTTTTCTTAATTTTGCTAAGTAATGGTATTTCTTGATAGAGTACTGAGACCACATCAGTGCTGCTGGAAACATTGCAGGAGCATTTATTTCAGCTTTGGTTTCCTCTGACTTGTGTGTTTGGAAATCAGTGTCACCATACTAGTACAGGAAAAAAATAAAAATACACCTCAGCATCCTCATTGTTTGGTCTTTGACAGGTATGAACCAAATTCCCCTGGAGTGAGCCTGCAGGGTTCCACACAAACAGAGTTTCACACAGACTCTCAAAATTAGGAAACAACTTTATGGAGGCTGGCAACTTTTGGCCTGTCTGGTTAAAGAAATCAGAACAACTTCCCTCCTGATGATTTTATAACTCCACATGATGGATTTTTCTTGTCATAATAAAAACAATTCTTCCCTGTTGTTCATTTGATTAAAGAATAAAGCCCATTGTGTGGCAAACCCGGTAAAGCAGAAGAGTTCTGGTTCTGTTTATGGCTCTGACACACCCCGTGGAATAACTGCAAATGTTTTATTTGTCTCCATACATCTCATTTTACTCACTGCAACAGGATTTGTGACTATCTCCTAAAAGTCTGAATTCCTTCAGAATACTGAAATAATTTGAAAAGCTTGAATATAAATGCCTTTTTAGCGCAATATCTTTATTTAATTCAGCTTTCTGTGAATATCTTCTTCCCTCTCTGAAAGACTTTGGGAATAGGTTTGTCTGTCTGAAATCCCTGTCCTCTTTTCAATCTGTTTTTTTCTTTTTTATGTAGAAGGAAAAATGGATCTGCCCAGCAGGACACAGTGACTGCTTTCTAAGCAAACTGATGCATGGAGACAAACCCTCATACTGAGGACAAGCAAAATATCAGCAGGTCAGAGCATCTCTGCTCCCTTTCTGTCACTATTCTGTTACTCCTGGAGAGGACCCACATCTCAGTGAAGCTGTGGCTTTCATTTGTCATAAAATCACAGAATTTCCTGAGTTGGAAGGATATTCCCACAAGGACCATCTAGTCCAGCTCCTGGCCCTGCACAAGAAAACCCCAAGAATCCCACCCTGTGCCTGAGAGCTTTGTCCAAACTCTTATTGAGCTTTGTCAGGCTTGGGGCTGTGATCATTCCCTGGGGAGCTATAAAAACTCCAGAAAAGAAGTATCCTGGAGTCCTCTGTTGTCAATGGTTTCAAGTTCATGTGACTGAAAAGAGAAAAGCAAAAATAAAGCATCAGCTGGGAGTTAGTCAAGCAATTAAAGACAGAGATCTGAAATAACCTCAGTTGCTCAACACTGGGACAAATTACCAAAGGAAGTGATAAATTGTTCACTTTCTTGGAGACCTCAGCTTAAAACCATCAGCTCTTCCTGGAAAAGTGCTGTGATTGCACACAAGCTGGCAGATTTAAGATGAGAATTGCTAAATAAACTTCTAATTGAAAAAGTCCAAAGCAGACATATCCCAAAGGTAGTTCATCCTGCTCACTCTTTCTTCTAAGGGCTGATAATTATTTTTGAAAGTTCCTACCTGCCTCCATTGACTAAATGGAACCCAAAAAAGCAGATTTCCTTGTCTACCTCAGCGTGCATGGCTAGTGCAAATATTTTTTTGATTTGTTTTGCTTGAAATTGATAGTAATGATAGAAAAAAAAAACCCTGAAACACAAAAGCATGAAGTGACTTATGAAAAGTCACAGGGCAAGAAAATGGCAACAACAGAACCCACAACACTGCAATCAATTTTTAAAATAGCTGGAACTACATTGCAGATAAGCCTCCAGGTAGAATGACCCATCTTACTGGGGAGTTGGTACCACACTGGAGCTCTGTCTGCTATTCAAGGTCCCCAGTTAAAAATGAAATAAAATGAAATGAAATGAAATGAAATGAAATGAAATGAAATAAAATAAAATAAAATAAATTTTAAAAGACATACACCAAAATGCCCACACCAAACAAACAAATAAACAAAGAACCCTCTATTGATCTGTTGGATCAGGCAGGTCAGTGATATCAAGAGTCAATTTGAAAACTCAACCTGAAGACATAAATCTTTAGGATGTTAAGTTTAATTAGTTCAGTAATTGTAGAACTATTTGTTACTGCACCCCAACATCGAAGAAGCTCCTCAGAGCTGGACCCACGGTGAGAAGACGTGTATCCAGCAGGAAGGGGAAGGAATTTTTGGGTTCTGAAATCAGATTTTGTAATTGTCCTTATTAAAAGGTGTCTTAATGGAGCGAGCAGAAAGAATAACCTGCATTCGTACAAATATTTCATTTACAGGGGAGTTAATTTATTTCTGTTAATCAGAAGGCTGGTGGTTACGTCTAAGCACGAGCACAGCTACACACGAGCACAAGGATGCTGCACGAAGAGAATTCCCCTTTTGGGAGCAAACCATATTGGATAAATAGTTCTATTACTGGGCTCTGGCTAGGGAGGCTGCCCAGACGCAATTACACTGGTATAATTGGTACTGCTTTGGTGTGGAGGCAAGGCTTCATTGTGGATAATTTGTTGACAAAATGATTAATCATTTATCATTTGACAGTTAATCTGGAAGTCTATTAATTCACTTCTCACTCCTCCCCAGCCTCTCTCCCCAGCACTCACATTGCAGATCCCAGTCTGGACCAATGATCCGGACTGGTCGGCCACTTGCACGCTCACCGTGGGGAATTGAAATCTGTGCTGCTTTTAAACTTGTTTTCCTGGTACTGGAGAGACCAAATCTGCCTTTTTTCTTTTTTTTTTTCCTTTTTTTTTGGCCCAATTTCCTGTTTTAATATACAGCTTTCAAGCCTGGTATATTGGGCACAAAACTGACCTCCTGACCTCGTCGTTCAAGCTGAAGTATGAGGCAATATCTGACCAATTATGTTTCAGTTGCAAGCCCTATGCAAATGGAATATTTCTCGGGATGTGGATAGAAGTCAGTAGTATTTCCCTTTATGTTTAAATGGCTTTTTTAGCCACTTAGAGATTAAGTGGTGAATATAAAGGGAGAGACCAAAAAAAAGGACTTTAAAAGGTGTTAAATTTATCATGTGCCATAAAAGCAAATATATCTAATAAGCCACCAGTACTTCTTGGGTGGTTTTTCAGTTTCATTTTACACTTTTGAGATTAAAAGATACATGCAAAAATATGTACAAAGTACCTTTTAGAAACTTTGGAAGAGGTCAAGGAGAAAATAGCTGGATTTCAAAAGCTGAACTTTTCAAGGATTTTCTCTGATTTCTCTAAAACAAGATAGCCTCCTCCTCCTCTTAATAGTTCTTCAATGCCTTTTTGGTAGCCAAAATCTTTGTTCTTCTTTTTTTTTTTT
>VZTA01013381.1:0-55840 GCA_013398855.1 Mohoua ochrocephala | reverse complement strand
CAGCTTTGTAAAAGAAGAACTAAAAATTAATTATGGCTATGGAACTTTTGCACAGAAGAGTTTAAAAAGCACAGACGTAAAGAAGGGAAAAAGATGAGGGCCCATTTATCTCATATTGACAGGACTAGCTTCAAAAGATGACCTTGAATCATAATCATCCTAATGAGCTGAAAATATTTCACTTTAACAAGTGAAACTATAATCAAATCAGTTTCTGAAAGCTCTACTAATGAGCATTTCCTTTGATGAAAACATGGTTCACTGTCTTAGTCTGCAGGAGGTGCACTACAGTAAGAGGCCAGCTCATGACAACTCATTAGCTGACCTGGGGAGAGACTAATTTGAATGCTTTTGATAAAAATTTCAAGGCTTTTTACTTAAATTACAATTTATGCACTTTTATAAATAGTCTAATTTTTATAAGTTGGGGGAAACGGGTTAGGAAGACTTCAAAGTCATGGAACAAAGTTTGTTTACAACATTTATTCTGTAGGATCTACAGAACTTTCAGGGGAGAATATTTTTAGTTGGCACTTTTATTTTTTTCCCTCATAAAAAACAAATGTCCTGAATTCAACCAATTCTTCTGTTTGTTTATGCACAGAAGAAGAGGTCTGCCCTCCCCAGCTCCCTTTTTTTCCTGGCTGATGAAAACACTTTAAACTTTATAGCATTTAGCACTGGCAATATTTAAAGTCACTATTATTTACTGTGAGCTACTATATCAATTATCCCCAGAAAAACAGGCTTGTCTCATTAGGAATCTCAGTAATTCATTCAATTTCTTTAAACTAGCAGCAGAACTTAAATGAGAAACGATTACACAAATCTGGTTTACTACCGTAGAGCCCCCCTCCAGGGCTTATTCATTAGGATTATTCATCATTTTAACTCCTGCTCTGCTCGACACAGAGAAACACTTCTCTGGTTTTCCTCCCTGCATGGCAGAGTTGCTGTCAAAGCTGCACTTCACACTGAAGTGTTCTTCAGCTGTTTTAAGTTTCACTCCCAGTCAGATCTTGGCTTTCAGAGACTTTTCTTTTCCCTCTCCAGCACTGCCTTTGCTGCAGACTTTTAAGGCTGTTCGGCTCGTGCCTGTGTGTGTTATGTGTCAGCGTGCTCTCCTCAGCCTCTGTGCGCTGCAAAAGCTGCGCTGAGATGCACGGAATGTGCACCTTGTCACCGTTTATGAAATTATCCTGACTCTAACTGAAGTGGGGAATGTGATGTTTCCAGTCTGTGCTCCACTCAGGAGGTGATTTTTCTGCAGCACCTGCAGTAAGGGCTTTATGCATTGAGTATAAGAGAAGTTATACTTCTCTCGCCCAGAAAAATTGTGGCTGCCCCGTCTTGGAAGTGTTCAAGGACGGGGTTTGGAGCAACCTGGGACAGTGGAAGGTGTCCTTGCCTATGCCAGGGGGTGGAACAGGGTGGCCTTTAAGGTCCCTTCCAATCCAAACCATTCTGTGACTCTGTGGTTCTATGAGTCCAGCATAAATTCATGCTGTCTGCCTGGGAGAAGCATTGCAGAGCTCACAGTATCTCCTATCAGCTGTAAAGATCAGTGAGAAGGCACTTTATTAGCACTTTGCAGCTGGAAATTATGGTCTTGATTCAAAACTTGCTGAGGAGATTTCCCTGGTGTCCCCCAGTCATGGAATCACAGAATCATTAAGGCTGAGAAAGACCTCTAAGATCATCCATCCAATCTTTGAATATCACATGGTTTAGTACCACGTTGAGAAGTACCACGTGCACTCCTTTCCTTGAACACTTCCAGAGGTGGTGACTCCACCACTGCTCTGAGCAGGGTGTTCCATTGCCTCACCACCATTTTGAAATTATGAAAATTTTCATAATGTTCAATCTAAAACTCCCCTGATGTAACTTGAGGCCATTTCCTGTTGTCCCGTCGTTTGTTACCTGGGAGCAGAGCCTGACCCCCACCTGGCCACAACCTCCTTTCAGGTACTTGTAGAGAACTATAAGGTTCCCCCTGAGTCTCCTTTTCTCCAAGGTGAGACCCCCCCCAGCTCCTTCAGCTGCCTCTCATCACATTACTGTCTGGACAAGGCTTTTCAGCGGTTGTAGTAATTTGGTGGCTCATAGTTTTGGCATTTGCAAGTGCTGTCATCAAAGCCAGTCTTTAAAAACTATTAGCTTGTGTAATAGAAATGTTGAAATAAAAAACTAAGAAGGAAAATGGAGCCAGTAGGTAAGTTTTTCTTTTTATTTACAATGCTGTTGGAAACTCAGAACACAAGCTGCTCTGTGTTTGGAAGGTCACTGAAATTAAGTATGATGTCCCTGGTGCCCAACTCAAACAAAGAAAAAAAAAGTAAAAACAAACCCAAGCAACTGAAGGCTGTGATTTTGAATAATTTCCATTTTGGGGGAGGCTCTATAGGATTTTAATGAATTGAACAAAGCAAAGCAAAGATATTTTCAAAGCTTGAAGTGGAACCAGGAGGAACAAATGTTTCTTCATCTCTGCACAACTAGAAAATGACGGGGGAACCCTGAAAATGTAAAACCAAACAATAATTCCTTGGATTTATATAATCCTGTACTTTTGCAGATGCTTTCACAAAATAAGTATATTCATGGGAGATCCACAGGCTTGTTCTGCCACAAATCAAAGGTGGAAATACAGATTTAGATGAGTTTTACTCAAATTTCATTTCAAGTTTTATTTCAAGGCCAGGTTGCATGAGGCTCTGAGCAACCTGGTGTAGTGGAAGGTGTCCCTGCCTATGACAGGGGGGTGGAATGAGATGAGCTTCAAGATCCCTTCCAACCCAAACCATTCTGTGATTCTATAAAGTTTTTGTGCAAATCAACAATATTGAATCATTAAGAGTTCGGAGAGTTTATCACTTAAAAATTAAGCCAACAGTTGGAAGCTTTAGTCATTTTATTATTTTAATCTCTTAGGCTTTGCTAATCTTTGTGACAATATTTCCATCAAGGGGGCCATAAAAAACAAAAATAAAGAACTATCCTAGGTCTCCTGTAGGATTATACTTTTTTAAGTCCTTGCAAATGTAAAATAGAAGCAGTGGTGGCTTGACAGAAGTGGGAAGAAAGGGAAGGAAAAAAATCTCCTAGAAACCTCCAGTAAGTGAGGTGGTGCAGGTGATAGGGCTTCTAACTGCAGCAAGCAGGTGGATGGCATGAGCTCCTCTCTGGAGAAAGGGGAAAGTGGACTTGCTAAAGACTCTGACTGATGATCCCTGTCAAATTCAGTTGCTGTGACTGAGGAATTTGCCAGCTTAGCTGTCAAGCCGTAGTCATGGTCTGCAGCTTGCTGTTCTTTTACCAGAGGCAGCGGAATGGGTTTATGCTCCTGGAATATTAATTTAAAGTCCTTTTGTTAGGGTTTAGGTCTTGCTAAATCTGACAGGGATTGTTAAATTGAGCCTTAAATTTGCATGTGCCAATTCTTATTGCTCCAGCATCTTCTTACAATCTTCTTGGAGCTTTTGTACCTCTTGCATCATCACAGTGTGGTGATTATGCTGTTTGCAGGAAGGGCATATTTTATGTAGGGTACTTCAGGAATCACCCACCTCATTGACTGACAAGATCTCCTTTTACCTTCTTTTTGCCTTTTCATGAAATAATAATAAAAGTACACATCCTTTTTTCCTGGGGATTCAACTTTGGAAAACTCATTGCATCCCTCCACTGAATATCCCACTGAAGGAACACTGATAAATCTGGTGGGATAATCCAAAAGCTCTGAAGATTAATAGAAAACTGTGATCTCCTTTACATATTATTTCTTATTTCACGGGTTAATTCTGGTATAAAAAAGTGCATTTTCCTTTGAGAATTATGAGAACATGAAAAAAAAC
This sequence comes from Mohoua ochrocephala, assembly GCA_013398855.1. Classification (NCBI taxonomy): domain Eukaryota; kingdom Metazoa; phylum Chordata; class Aves; order Passeriformes; family Acanthizidae; genus Mohoua; species Mohoua ochrocephala. Next base: position 51,983 of record VZTA01013381.1, on the reverse strand, counting down.
CAAAACAACCAACTCACAACATAAAGAACATAAAGAAACTTGGTTGAAATGTATTTCTAATATTTTCTTTTTTCCCTTTACAGAAGTCTTAGTGGGAGAAAAATCAAAGGATAGTAAATAGTGCAAGAATCTGTAGTTAATTAGGAAAGCTTTGTGGCTCGCCCAGCATCCAGCTGCTCCAGCTAATAGAAGGAAGTGTTCATAAAACTAAGCCAGCAAACTCACCACGGAAAAGTAGAATGGTAGAAATATTAAAAACTCCAATTTGTGGATATTTTCATAAGGAGAAAAGAAAATTTTTATATTTCATTTACAAAAATTTTTCATTACACTTTCTCCCTTATTCTTTTTCAGCATCTTGATTATGGCAGAGCCTAGAATAAGCCATCATGGGGTATCAAGAATAAAAACCTGAATGTGCTAAAAATTCCAGAAAGGCTGAAAAAAAGTCAGTGAGTGCTCAGGTGGACACAGAGTGAGTATCTGTGTAATCTTCCATAAATTCTGATGTTCACCCAAATGTTAGTACCACACAGTATTCTTCCAAACGTTTATAAAAGACATCATGCTTCACTATCTACTTAAAAAAAATAATCTTCGAAGGGAGAATCAGAAGGAATTATGCATGACTTGCACAGCTAATCATACAACTTGAATAACAAACATCAAATAGTTGCAGCAAACAGCTCATGAGCAACCAAATGTCTGAAAATTATTCATTAAAATAATTCTGCTAGCACTTAATAATCATGCTGGAAAAGAAAATAATCACAAAGAGCAAATAAAAATGGAGTGAGACTGTGAGCATTTTTAAAAAATATTTATGCTACTGAAATATAGTCAGACTAGGACATTTGGCTTCAGGGACAGAAGATGGGGTCTGATACTGCTTCCTTCATTCCTAGGACTAACATCTCCCCATTAAAGCCACGGGATCATTTTGAGAATAAAGTTTAGTAAAAGACTCTGATTTTATGATTCTTAGACAATTTCTTTACAAAGACCCAGCCAGACAGGAAGTCACCCCCACCCTCCACCTGCTCCTTTTAAATGTCACGGAGACATTTAGATGAAAAGGCAAAGATGATGAATAGTGCATACAGGGGAGTTAAAAAAAGAGGGAGAGCAAATAGGGATAGGACAAGGGGGGACATTTTCAAATTAAAAGAGGAGAGATTTAGATTAGATATTAGAAAAAAAATTCTTTCCTGTGGGGGTGATGGCACAGGTTACCCAGAGAAGCTGTGGCTGCCCCATCCCTGGAAATGTCCAAGGCCAGGTTGGATGGGGCTTGGAGCAACCTGGGATAGTGGAAGGTGTCCCTGCCCATGGCAAGGGTGTGGAACAAGATGATCTTTAAGGTCTCTTTCAGCCCAAATAATTCTGTGGTTCTATAATTCTATTACAATTTTCTCCTTTCTAAAAGGGATGATCCCAATCCTTACACTCTCTTCCCTTTTCTTCTGGCTTGATGGTCTTGCATGTCCTCTACCTTTCAACAGTCTCAATCCTTTTTGGAAGGATTTACTTGTTAAGCCAGAAAAAAATTATTGTCCAAGAAGAACCATGGATCGTTCTTGGTCTTTCAGGTGTAGGGCCATGAACATTGGTGCCAAATACCTGAGGAGGAGGCAGGCCAGAGTGCAGAGGTGGAAATCAGTGGCCACAGGGAGGGGTAAAAGGGAATTCATTATAGTTTCATGGCTGGCAGTGTTACTCTATCATGAAGTTTAGTCTGTGGATGGGTATAGATAAGGATGACAATTTTTTCCACTGTGGGATATTTAAAAAAGAAAAAAAGTAGGAAAAGAAGAAAGGAGAAATGTTTCAAAAATGACAGCTATGTGGATTATTTCCATCTTTACTCATGGTGCTCAGCAGCTAGGATTAGGATACTAAGAGATTCTGAAAGAAATATCAAAAAAAATGGTGCATAAAATCTGAATTCTGCAGGAGTAGATTTTCTTAGTAATTGGAATTTTTCATTTTCTAATATCAATATTAGAGCAAAGTGTGTACATGCATGTATGAATACACAACGCTAAAATGTAGACATCAAAATATGTCTGTTTATCTTTTAGGATGCAAAAGGAGACAACATTAGAAAGGGGGTATATACAGTTATATGCATGTGTTCAGAATAAATTTAACTGAAGATTTAATTTTAATTCATAATTTTTACATAATCATAATGGAAAAGTAAAAATTATTTTTAAAGATTGTTTACTCGTGATAGATGTTGAAAAATTAATTTGATATGGTCTCATGCCATGTTCTCGTTTATCAAGATCACTTGTTACAGAGAGAAAACTGATTCAGCTAAAAACGTTGTGGTGTTGTCGATATTTGCATCTGTTCTGGCCTCACCTAAACTTCCCGTGTCCCACTTTCACACAGTTATATTCCCGATGAATGTTCTCTTTCCCGCTTATTTGCATCTTGGCACTCGTGCATCACTTCTGCTTCATGGCTGGTGTTTTAGGTGCCAGTGAGCTTGACTGGTGATCTGAGGATGAATTTATAGGGTCAGGAACGGAAAGCAGAGGCCACTTCCATGTGCCTCAAGCTGCCAGGAGCTGGAACCTGGTGAGACTTTGTCCTCCAGGTATCTCCTTTAATGCTCACACCCCTATTTGCGACCCAGCTCTGTGGCGTCTCCCCAGTCAGATGATCTCCTGCTTTCCTCTCCCTGCTCTTTACCTGGTTCAAGTGCCTCAAACCCTGGGAGAGAAGAAATTTCAGAGGTTTGCCTGAGGGTGTAAGGCAGGAAGCCACGTCAGACAGAGCCGGCTGTCTGACCCAGCTCTAATGTTGTGGACTGCTGCCTCCAGGATGCCTGTAGCGTGTCCACATGGTTCTGCTGGCTCTCTGAGCCTGAAATACAGCTTAGACCTAGTTAGTGGGAGCAGCACAAGAAGGGACTCTGATTCAGAAAGCAACACTAGGGAGGGAACACATCACTTTGAAGCTCTCTCTGAAGAGGCTTTGCTTGGCTTCCTGCTTGTCCCTCTGTCCTCATGACATTGATCGTTCACAGAGCTGTTTCCCAAAATGCATTTCATACTTCAAAAGGAGAAAAATGAAAAAAAAAAAAATTCTTTTGTTTTGAACAATTTTCCCTGATAATTCTGTTCTCCTGACAGAAAGAGCTTGTTTTCCGAGCAAAAATTCAACGTAAGTTTTGAAATCGTCATCTAAGCTAATTCAGAAAACAAGGTGTTGGCTTTTCCCCAATGCCATGGATTGCTGTTCCTTTTCAGGGAACATATACAGTTAAATTGCAAGGGGGGATGGACTCCACCTAGTGTGTATTTAGAATGTGTTTTTACATATATATACACATATATATATATACACACATATACACATACAGTCAACTCTGGTGAGATCCCAGCTGCAGAGCTGCCTCCAGCTCTGGACTCCCCAGCACAGGAAGGACGTGGAGCTCCTAGACAGAGTTCAGAGGAGGCACCAAGTTGACCAGAGGGACGGAGTAGCTCTGCTATGAGGAAAGGCTGAGAGAATTGGGATTGTTCAGCCTGGAGAAGAGAAGGCTTTGAGGTGACCTACTTGTGGTCTCCCAGTGCCTGAAGGGAGCCAACAAAAAAGATGGAGAGAGACTTTTTATAAGAGTGAGAGGACAAGCGGGAATGACTTCAAACTGACAGAGAGTAGGCAGAGAAGCTGTGGCTGCCCCATCCCTGGAAGTGTCCAAGGCCAGGTTGAACCGGGCTTGGAGCAACCTGGGATGGTGGAAGGTGTCCCTGCCCATGACAGGGGTTGGCACTGAATAATCATTAAAGTCCCTTCCAACCCAAACTATTCGATGATTCTGTGATTTAAATTCCATCTTGGTACCCCAGATATCCCCACCTAGCATCACCTAGAAGATTAAGGAACTGAGAAAACAGATGGTGCTTATACAGAGCTGAAAACCCATTTTAGCTCACATACATACCACTTCTTAGTATTTAAGAATTAATTGATGGTCCAAGGCCAGGAGGCACTAAAATTGACAGAATTGGCTAGAATTTAGCTCAATGAAATGGTTGTTTCCATGGATCTTCCTTTCTATCGCGCAACCTCACATGCTTGAGACATTTCTGCTTCTTCAACTATTTTTCTGTTGGTTTCTACAGCACATGTACTGCTGAATACAATGGAAATTGTTAAAAGGTTAAATCAGAGAGACTTGTGCTTATTTTTTCCTTTTAGAGTGGTGATTAAATATTGATAGACTCCTATATTTTTGAATCAATTTTTTTCTTGCATCACATTATTCACATTTTCGTATCTCTTTCCACTTATCCATGGCAATGGCTGTGATCCTAGAGGAGGAAAAACAAACCTTTGCAAACCACAGAGGGTCTCACATTCAGACACTAGACTTGTGATCACTTTGTGTATAATAAATGCAATTTTAATCCCTGTCACTTACAGCCTGCTTTGTCATTGATCCTTGCTGGAGGTTAATTCTCCTTCACATGTAGTGAAAAGCACTGTGTGAATACTCCTCACCTGCTTCCAGTGTAAGTTGTTCTCAGTATAAATCATGGCAATAAAACTTTTTAGCTCATTTGGGTGCCTTTGCTGTGACACATGTTAGGGTACAGTGAGAAACTGCTTTCTGGAAGCGGGACTGAGGGGCATTAATCTCCAGGTGATGGCAAGAAACAACCAAAGAGACAAATGTCTTGGACAGGTAGAGCTTAGATTGTAACAGCAGCAAGTGGAGCCAGGGAGGTAACAGTAAGAGGTGCTGAGAGACCATTCCAGTTATCCAGACTGCACAGTTTTCTTGTGTTATTTAATAAAATAGAGTGAAAAGCTATACCCCGTTTAAATGAGGTGAATAGCTTTTTGCTCTCAACTTTTTCCAGTCAGAGCATGAGTAAGAAAACAAAGGGCATTCCTCTGTCTTCCTCAAAGATTCCTCAATCTTCATTTTTCCACATTTTTAGCTGAGCTCAACTTCTCTTCTTATATGATTTTTGCTTCTATATTGCAATCTGAATACACCAACTTGACTGCTTTTAATTTTCCTTGCCCTGGAAGAATACAAATTAAATGGGCTTCTGGCTCATGTTTGTGATGCTTTGTCTCTCCTTTGTCACAGTAACACTATTGTTCTTAGTTTAACTGTTTTCATTATTATTTTCCTATGGTGTCCCCAAAATAAGAATCAACAATCTTATTGCCTTTAAACCATTGTGTGAGAGAAGATTAAAAAGAGAAAAAAAAGGACAGAAAGTGGGGTAAGTTACCTGTTTAAGAAAGGTTAGATCCAAACATATATGGAATTGAAATTTTCCATCTATATTTGAGCCCAAATAAATATGTCTTCCCTTCCTTCAGAAAATTCCGTCTGTCCCTGATCTGTCCATGCCTTTAGCATGTAAGTGATGTTTTGCTTGTACTGCATTTAAAAAACCAATCTTCCTTCTCCCCACTCCTGCCTGGACGCCCTGGGCCAGTTTGGGTGCAGATTTAGAACACAAATACACCATTTGTTCCAGTTGCACTGTTTGAATTGTAAAACATTATCCTATCTCAGGAAGAAATTCAAGGGCTGAACTCAACTTATCGAGTCAATGGGAATTTCACCAGCGTCCTAAGAGAAATCAGGGCAAATTCTAAATTTGCTGTTTCACCAGTATCAGAAACATCAGCTACGACTTCACCAGCACTGAACAAGCACTGAAACTTGATTGTTGGTACGTGATCTGTTAGCACAGATCTGGAACTCTTTTATCCTGGACCACCAAGTGGCACTGACCTAGAATTTCCCCCAGAGTCCTGGATTTATAATGGATGAGGAACTGTTCCCAGTAAGCAGTTTACAGCCAATCACTTTGTTTTATTTCAGTAGCAGGGACATGGCCAGGCCATAACGGGCCAGAGAATGTTACTTTTATTAGAATATATGTAAATTTATTAATATAGTTGAAGTATATTGACCCAAAAATTAAGAACGACAATTACTGAGAGTACATTGAATGCCCAGACAGAGGAAACAAACTTTTCCACACACAAGTTAGGATGCCCAACCAAAAGGATTTGAGATATTAATCTTCCTTTCTTCTCTTTTCTCTCCTTTCTCTCATTCCCTTTTTCATAAATAATTAGTTAACCTATGGCAAAAGGGAATAACCTAAAGTTCATTTTCTAGGCTTAAATAAAACATTAGCTGGTTTGGCATTTTCAGATTTCAAAAGCTTCTTTCAAGAGGTAAAGAGAGTTCTTAGATATTAAAGACTAAAGCCAGTAATAATTGCCACTGGGTTAATTGGGAATGAGAGAGAGCAAGCTTGGTACCCTCTCAAATTAGTTATGGATTAATGAAGCCAAGGAAAATAATAAGTTAACGTTGTAATTGATAAAGCTATATCAAAGGCTGTGTGTTTTGCTTGGGTTTTTCGCCAGTTTTGTGTACCCAGAATTCTCTGCTCCTCCATCGAACTATTAATAGCCAAAATCTTCATGCTCTACAAATCCAGAATAACTTCAGCGCTTTCTTCCACAAAGGCAGGATTTCATGATGCAGACAGTCCCTGCTGCTACGTGGGGAGAAAGAGCAGATATCCTCGCATCCTTAATCCTCTCAGAGAAACCTGTCTCTCTCTGCTGCACTGCAGGCAGTGCACTGCACCTCACTTAGCTCTCAGGAAGCATAATATGATTCTCTCAGACAACAGCTAATTGCTAGGGTTTCTCAGGAGGAAAGGGGAAAGAAACAGGGATTTCCTCTTGCCCAGGATAAGCATGTAAGTAGTATACTAGCATGTAAGTATAAGCACCTAAGTATAAATATTATAACATACACTGGTATATGTTGGTTAATCCAGACATTTGCCCTCTGAAAGTTAAGTTTCTTGTCAGAGAAGAGGAATTAACATTATCAGAAAATAATCTGTCTCACGTTGATGTGAGTAAAATGAACTGCCTGTCTCTCACACCTTTGGCTGGCCTAGGAGTGATACTAAATGTTTGGTTTAGGTGCTATGTATGATGTTTATATTCTAAATGGGAAAGAATCCACGTTATCCCACAAACAGAGAAATTGGAACGTAGGCACTGGGAAGTTAAAAGTCATTGGGTCTTGACTGTAAATAACTTAGCTGGACAGGGCTGTTTCTTCACAGGACTCCTTCAAGAGTCCAACAGACTTCTAGAGCTGAAGATCCTGGGCAAATGACTGACACAGGCTGCAAACTCTTACATGATATCTGGGGGTGATCTACATTTGCAGAAGAGTTCTGCAAAGGCTCTGGCTCCATGGAAGAAATATAGAATCCACTGCCATAAGCAATTATTCATCTGCCAGGCTGAAGGTCTTTAAGGTATCCTAGGGCAGGTCCACCTCTCCTCTTAGGTCCATATCCCATGTGAAGAGCTGAGCACAGAAACTTAGGACCCCTTAATAGATATCTAATCAAACAGGAAGCAAATAATCAGGATAAAGTAAGAGAAATCTCTTAGGGATTGTTTATTCTCAGTTATTTTTCTCTTTTTTGTTTTTATAATCAGAATATATAAAAGTATTATTTGTAGACATTTAGTTGCGTCAAACAAATGTTGCCATGTACCCTGTATGGGGAACATCCTTAGAGACTCTCTTCTCACATGATAATTTTCTTTAGATGGAATTTCAGAATTGAGGACATTTGTTAGAGGTTTCCATCCATTATTTTGTATTGAGACCAGGTGAAATGGGTCCTTCACTTTAGTGATATTTTTCCTGTCCATATACTCTGCAGAAACCAGTGGATGTTCAAGACATTGTCTTTCCTTTACAGCTGCTGGACTGACTCTGTAGAGTACAGTAAAAGTAATCGTTTTTCTGGAAATGCCAGAGAAAAATACGATAGTCTTACTTCAGGCAGAGTGGCCAGGAACGTGCTTTTCCCAGCAGCCCAAAAAACCCCTAAATTAACTCCATGCTTGGAAGTCCAGCTAATCCTCTTAAGCAGGAGTGGTAAGCCCAGATGTCAGAAATTACAGGTGACTGCAGGAACTAGATAAAAGAGACTGGATAAAACTGAGAACATCCCTTAGGTCTGGGGTCTGGGTGAAGGGCAGAGTTCCTGATGAAGCAGGAGGCATTAATGAGAAGTTGTGTTTCTCCTGAAGCCTTCCTTGTGCTCCTTGCTCTTATAGTCTTGTAGGGACTGTTAAGGTGGGGCACGTCTACATCTCCAAAGCTCACTGCAAGGATGGATATTGGCATTTCACTGGTGTGGAGACAACTGAACATCATGTCTTCAGCAGTCTTCCTTCACAAAATTTCCAGTGTCCTATTCTTTGCAGTATATTGTTCTTAAAATAATGTATTGATTGAACTTTTTGTGAGGTATTGCAGGTCTTGGTTCTTATTTCTTGAACTACATACTTATGCTAACTGAAAAAAACCCCTTCACCAAAAACGTCTGTACTTCAGTGTTTGTTTGCGGTAATATCAGGTTGTAACACCTGGGCTGAGTAATAATTTATCTATAAACAGGTTATTTGCAGAGCAGTCACTAATCACCACCATAAGTTCGGATGGAAGAACCTGACCCTGAAACACCACAATGCACTTGAACAGTTGACAGCATTTAAAGACTATTGAAATCCTATTAATGGGGCTTCTGTTTAATTTGCACTTTCAAAGAAGACTGTAGTCTTGGAAAAATTATTATCCATCAAAGGCGACCTTATTGAGACATCACAATGAATATTAGTCTGGGGTAATATGTAAATCTGGGTGTCATTTGCATGACAATGCAGCCTGACCCACCCCATGCTTCCATCTGACAGCCCAGTACCAACACGTAAACTGTAAACAATAAAGGGGCACAGAATGGCCCAGCGGGGGTCCTGCACCACGCAACAACAAAACGTCTCCCGCAGACACAAAGCCCAATCCGTTAGTTTAATAGGAGTGAAACCAATTCAGGAGCTTTCTGGTCAAAGATCTGACACAATTTCCAAGCTAGTCCCCAACATTGCTGTCATGATCTACTGTAACTTATGGTAAGACCCAAAGAAGTTTAATCAAGCAAAATTGCTGAAAGTAGAAATCTTTACCGCATCATTAAGAGCTCCTTTTTAAAGACTGGCCCTCTTTTTATTGGAAGCTAACATTGCATGCTTCAAAAAGTACTCTCTTCAAAACAGTTTTCATAGAGGGATTAGGAACAGGACAGTAGAAACACATAAGCCTTTAATCAATAGGTCACCCGTTAAAATTTGGCTTACAATAGCAGTGTTTGCAAGCGACTGACATCTGTGAGCAGCATGTGTAAACTGTCAAGGCTTCATGGGTGTCAGAGAAACTAAGATAATTTACCCCAGTTTAATATCAGACCCCTGAAGTCGTCCCCTCAGTCACTGGAGGGGAAAATTTCTCTGTGTAATTCTCAATTCATAAGCGGATTCATCCAAAAACTGTGACTATATTTTGGCTCTGCTGAATACTGATCTCACATGCCCTTCAAATCTAAATAATGAAAGGGCTGATATACTCTCTTGTCCATTCTCTCATCTTCCAAAACCTTTCTCTAGCCTCACTTCTTCAAAGAGGCTTTAAACTCCTACAATGCAATGTAAATGAGGAGAGGATCTCTACTGAAGTTTCCAGTGCCACGGAATAGGAGCAGCATGGCTGGAGAAACAGCTCCACATCCCTAAATGTACCCACCATGGAAAGTGATGCACTCTGAGATAGAACTGAGGTTAAATTTTGTTTGACTCAGGCAGCCAATCCAATGGATTCCCGGTGTCCCTACAGGTCATGTGAGCAGAGGAGTCAGCAGCTGAAGGCACCTGGAGAATGGACATCTGCCTGGCTGGTACTGAGTGTGAAGCACACTCCAGAACTGTGTCCTGCATGCTGGGGTTCCCCGTTTATTGTCTAAGGAGCACTGTGCACCTCAGGCACGAAAACCTAAACATAACTATGGTCCCTCGATGAGGAGCTGGTTGGTTGTGCAGGGCTGTCTCTTGAGATCCTACTGGTCTCCAGAGCTTGACAACTGGTCAGAGCTGGAGTCAAAGATGTTCCTTTACAGTTCAAAGTCTTCTCCACTTTTTTTCAGTGTTTGGAGAGACAGCTGTTTCTTTTCTTTTAATTTGTAGAGATGCTTTCACTCACCTTTACACCATAAAGTGCTGGACAGAGTGTTGCTTTCCAAGTAGGAATCTTGGGGTTTCTTCCCTGCTTGGCTTAAGGTCAGCCATGCAGGTTTACTGCTCTTCAACAAGAGCACACTAAGAGATCTCGATGTTTCTATCTTTACATCAAACATCACTGGAAAAGTCACCATCAAAAAAAAAAATGAGCTCAGGCAGCAGCAGCTTGAACCCACCAGATGCCGTGGCTTCTTTTCTGAGCAGAGAGCAAATGAACCTGTGTCCTTGAGAAGGAACATGGCCTTCTTTCCCACGTGTCTGTGCTCTAACCATTGGATTAGAATATGAAAGACGGACATTGTCACTCTTCTCAATAGAACGTGTCTGTATCTCTACTTAATGAAGTGTCTGTCTGAACTGGTAAACTGGTTTTAAACTGAAAACATCTGCCAGTTCAACCGCCTCAGGGGATGTCGCTGGTATCAAAGCAATCACACAGGAACATCTCTGAGCATGCACAAAAGTGGAATTCAAGGAGCTTCAGAAATGTTTAAATGAGCTGAGAAACACCATAGTAACATAATCTCTTCCTAAACGTGCAGCTATTCACCTGAATAGAAAAATAGAGGTTTTGGGTTTCAAGACCTATTTTATGCATCCAGACTCTGGATGTGAAGTTTTCAGAAAGTTTTAGGAGGATTTATCTAGCTCAACACTGAGAAAAATGGAGATCACCTTCACAGACACACTTCACCTCTTCAGACTTTCAGTGTCAATATAGAGTTTCATCAGTTTCTGAACAAAATTAGCTATTTTTTTTAAATTGTGTGAGAACTTAAAACAAAAGACATTATAAAACATTTTGCCAGAAAACTTTGGAGCTTTTCATGCTGATCCTGGTATTTTAGCATTTATACTGCATTTTTTTCCTATACATGCTTGCATTACATAGTCAATAACACATGACAAAGTGGAAGTGAAGAACCCAGACTTTTTTTTTTCTTCCATGAAACCAAACATTTGATTACTTTACCCTGAAAATTTTGACAAAATCGTAATGTTCTTGAAGAAAGTTTCATTTTGTCCAGTCAGCATTCTCCCATGTTCTTTTGGAACACTTTATTACCAGTTCTAACTAAATTCACATGAGAAAGGTAAAGGCAGCAATATGGCAAACAACGCCTATGATATTTCAGAGAACAACTGCTTGACATTTATATTAGATTTCTGGCCGACTATTACAATATCTTTGATGAGTGAGATCTTGATTTAACTCCTCCTGGAGGTACGAATGCACCTCCCAGAGCCTGTGAAGATGCGGTGCCAAGGAGAAAGAGCAGATGGTGTTTGCCTTGTCCCTGCCCCCTGAGTATTACCCACAGGGATGACAGCTTTACGCTGCACCTTGGCTCCACGGAAACCTGGTGAGGGAAGGTCCCATGTGGTCGAACTGAACGAACCCATCTCCTGCTGCTTCTTTCATAAACATCTAGGAAAACAAGTCTGGGAGAAATCTCAAGAGGCCGTGCCATCCATGCCCTGCTCCCAGCTGGCGTCAGCGAGTTCATGGTTGACGCAACACAGTTTTGGGGGGCTCTGTCAGCTGAGCGTGTTTTCATGTGGAGGGAGCTAGAGATTAAGGATTGAGAACCTTTGTAAGAAGGTGGGATGTTAATAGATTTCTTTCCCAAATTAGACGAAGCATTTCAGTAGACAATATTGGAGTTTGAGTGCTGTTCAACCTTTAAAAAGGCAAGAAAAAGCCAAGCGACCAAAAAGTTGTACCATGACTGTAGGGGAGGATCTTCTCATGGCTTTGATCCAGGGAAGAGGTAGGACCTATTGCTTCAGGAAGATGCTTCAAATCCTTGCTTTTGGAAGGACGCCCATTTGCAGTTTTGAGATAGTTTCTACTTGCATATCCTTGGTTTGCAGAGTAGCATTTATTCTCATTTTTATAGGGAGGTGCCCAAATACTGGAGTCCCCAAATCAGTACTGTAGGATGCTTTTCAGTGCTTTGTCAGGTAGTGATGTGTTTCCAAATATATTTCACGTCCTCTAGAAAGCAATGACTGCAGCAGCAGCCTCTCTCATGAAGTCACCTGCGCGGGGGAAAGAATTCAAAGCCTTGCTGAAGGTATATCTCAGAGAGAGATAATTATTCTCCTGGTTGTACCTTGGACTTTGGTTTATGCCAACAAATGACAGTGCAAAGTTAAGTTTAAATCAGTTAAATATTAGGAATATTAGGAAGAAATTCTTCCCTGTGAGGGTGGTGAGGCCCTGGCACAGGGTGCCCAGAGAAGCTGTGGCTGCCCCATCCCTGGAAATGTCCAAGGCCAGGTCGGACAGGACTTGGAGCAACCTGGGACAGTGGAAGGTGTCCCTGCCTGTGGCAGGGGATTGGAATGCGATGATCTTTAAGGTCCCTCTCAACTCAAACTATTCATTGATTCAATGAAAACCAGAGTATTTCCGTCTCACTGCATCTGGAAATGTTGGCAAAAATATTTTAAAGGACTGATTTCTCGATATTTTCTCTATAGGACCAGAAAATGAATGCTACTACGAATGAGAAAATTATAATTCACAAAAACACAATCACCACAATAAATCTGACATTTTGTTTCATTAAAGGAAAAAAGAAAAAAATAAACTATTTTGTCTCCAATATTTATGGATCCTCTAAAGATATCATCTTTTTATTTTCCCTGCTTATTTACCAAATGATCAACTTCATTTTCAGGGTAGTGAGGCTTTAGATTGTGAACATCAGTCATTACCTAAGACAGAGCCTATACCTACACAGGTAGGCAGGCAAGTGGATCCGTGGTCCTGGCTGAGGCTGACAGTGCCGCCTCTATTGGGTTATAGGGGGATAAGCCTGTGATGGTGCTTGCAGTATCTATTTATCTTTGTTTCTTAAAAAAAAAAATACAGCTACTATCATGTCTAATATGTATGCACACGTATATACCAATTTTCTGGAAGTGAGAATAAGCTTAAAATTGTTATAATAATCAGTGTGGGCTATATTGTGCCTTAAGGCACAGCCCTAAGCAAGGGCTGGTGCATAAACTAAAAAGAACCGGTTGGATTTTATTGCCTTCCCTTTATTTCCTCCCATTCTCCTCCTTCCCCGGAGGAAAAACAGGGGGGAAAAAAAGGCTAATTGCAAAATTCTCCTCCAGCCCTTTCTGAGTGTCATCATATCTCTGAACAGAAGCAATGAGACATTTTGGCAACACCGGACTCTCTTTCTCCCTGAGCGCTCATCCTTTCTATTCCTCACGGGCTCCCAGCTTCCTCGTTTCTTTCCACCTCCCCCAGGTCACTTCCTTCTGCTGCTGCTTCGGATTGTTGGAGACATCTGGGTTCTCTTTCTGGGCGAGTGCAACCTGGCAAGTCCTTGGCATATTTGCCTGTATATGTCACATCTTCATTACGTCAACCCCGTTGCAGCTCTCTTTGGGCCTCTTCACCTCTGGGTTTTTTTTCCCACTACCTTGTTTGGATAGGTATTTATATTCCTCTTTATGGAATGAAACGGGGGGCAGGTTGCAGGGTGAAGTCTGCTGGCTCAGCCACTTTGTGCATGGGACACCTGTGAGCTGAGGGAGTGGATTTAAGCCCCCATCTATTGCCCACCAGTTTCTGCAAATGCAAATCTTGCAGTTATTTTTGGCTGCCCAAGTGCCACACAGGGAATTTCCCTGACTTCTCTCCCTTTGCTGGGGTATTTGGTATTTTTAGGCACTTGGCTGAGGGACATACATTACAGGCCTGCTGATTCCGAGCTCCCCAAATAATCAGTGGAGAAAGAGAGATGAGCACACTGGAGGGAAGTGTGTGTCTTGGGGGTGCTGACTTGTCCTCTGGAGCTGCCTGTGCCTCCCTGCAGGGAGATGCTGGAAGAATAGACTCTTTTTGCCTCCAGTTACATGTTGTGGATGTGGGTACTTGTTTCAGACAACGAACTGACAGGCATGTTACATTGATTTGTTTACTCTTTTTTATGATAAAAATGATCACTTTTTGATTCATGAATCATTCAAAGTTACATGAATCGCTTTGCTGTTCTCACTGCCTGACCTTTTTCATTTGATCATTGTTGATTCTTCCATTTACAAGAAGGAATCAAAAAGTCGTGCCAGGGTCAAATACAGTTTATTTTAAAATTTAAGATCTCATTGTAAAGGAAGAAGAAAGTTCAACTATTCGCTTATCTTTGAGTGCACTCAGTGGGTCACGATATTCCTACATCAAACTGAGATTTATTTTAATTTAACAAAAAAAAAAGGGCGGCGGGGGGGAAGATTAAGCCTGAAGACTCAGTTATTGCTGGTTCCCCAGTCACATCAGCCAGCAACGTGGGATTTAAGGTGTCAGAATGACAAAGAACAGTTCAATTTGCTCTAACATTGCACCTATCCTCATGTACATATTAGACAGCCATAAAATCTCAAAGAGGTGCCATTTGAAACGCTCTGTGTTAAAAGGGGGCAATTAGTGGGCAAGATGAAATGAAGGTACAGTTGTAATTATTTCATATCTTGAAACAAAAAGGAAGGCCTGAGATGTAATTTCACTGTTAAGGAAACGTAAGGTTTCTGGGAAAAAAAAAAAAAAAAGAAACTTTTTAGAACTAATTGCTTGGCTCTAATTAGAGAATCTAACCTTTGGAGGAATAGTGGCTGTTGAAACTCCAATTTTATTTGCATATATTAATATGTACATGACAATTACACCCCCAGAGAAAGTACAGCCTGTGCCCCAAAAGCCTAGTTTTAAATTTAGAAGCAAGAAAGAAATTCTAAACAACTTAAGAACATTTTAGTGCTTCTGTAGACTTAGGATCCATTTTATGAAAACTTTGGAGTGCTGAAATGATAAATCTAGTTGTCATTTTAGATGATGTGGAGATACACATGCTTCTGTTTAAATGTTTGTACAGAACTATCCTTACCATCAATATTCATACATGTGTAAGTGTGAAAAAAACCCAGAATTATAGAATCGTTAAGGCTAAGACCTCTAAGATCATCAATTTTATACATTTATCTAAATATACAGATATACATGAAAGTTCTCAATGCTTAGGCTGTGTTTGCAATAGATGTTGGTAAGGGGATTTTCCCATCGTACCCAGTGGTAATACAGGGATGTAGAAAACACAGTATTTTTGCCACCAAAGAGTAATAAAAGTGGGTGAAATGGAGAGAATCTGGGGAGCTGTTGAGACCCCCATGACTTAAAATATTTCTATGGCATTTTTGAAATATCTGCTAAAGGTCTAGAATTGTAACTCTAAACTATTACCATCGAAACCTCGATACAATGATAGTGAAGATAAAGATTAAATAGATTGCAGAGGGAAGATCAGGTGAGTTGCAGATATTCACACAGGATTCAAACACCACACTCAAGACAAAGCATTTCTGCTGTTTCTTATCCAGATTTACCCCATAAAAGATCAATAAAAGACAGGAAACAGTGTGAATGACTAATCAAGAAGGTAATAAAAAATCAGGGTTATCACTGTTGTGCTTAATAGAGAGTCTAAGCAATGCACGAAAGGAAATATCTTTGAAACCTCACTGGGTCCTGGGTACTCCCTTTGGATGGAACTCTGGAAAATATATTGCACGGAACAATTTTGGGGTGACTAATGAATGAACGGTAGTTTTCACCCCATAACTCCTAATTCCCCAGTAATTTTATATTTTTGTGTCATCGCAACATTTCAAGCTCATTGGCACGATTTCCTCTCTTCTGGGCTAAATATTCTGGTTGCTGTGGCACAGAGATGGGAAAGAGTCGCTGGTTCCAGCTATCAGAGGGGTTGTTGCAGTTCCCTGAACACTGAGTCAAACATGTACGAGAGGTCAGGAATATTCTCATACGTGTCTGTGTGTAAGTTAAATGAATCCAAATATATTTATTAAAAAATTCAGAAAAAATCAAATAAAGACTTTTGAAGCGGGGAAATTTCAGAAGAAAGCAATGGTGGTTGCAAATGCTTCACATTCACAAATATTAAAAAGTCTTCAATTTCAAGTTATGTGTAGTTAACAATCTTTATTCTAAAATATCACTATTAAATCAAATCATGCAATTGCATTGAAATAAATAGCTACAAAACAAAACCAAACTAAAACCTTCATTATTTTTCTGTAATTTTTACAATCTCAAGCATTATATGAAAAATAATACATTTAATTACTATATATTATGAAACAAATGTCTACCCAAAAGTCTGGAGGGTTGGAGATTCAAAATTCAGCAGTTTCTGGTGTAAATGCTTTGAAAAGACAGTGAAAAAAAAATCCCCCCAAATCAAATATAGCTCATATAACCTGTGGTAAATGTGTAAATTAAGCCTCCAAAACAAAAACTCAGTTATGCCAAAACTGTAAAATTTCAGCATAAACAGTCTAGCTAAGTTTCTTGAAGCATTTAATAACATTTTATCTTAAAAAAACCCTGTCACCTTTAGTTTTCACCGCTGTTAGATTTTTCATCTTCAGAGTCAAACATTCCAAACTCAAGATCTGTGATATCTGAGAAATTATGCTCTTGATCCTTAAGAAAACTCTACTTTTGAAAATCAACGTCCTTTTTTTCAATGCATAAAAGGGAAACCAAAATTTGGGTGATTGCGTTTGAGAATCCTTTTCAGTGTTTCTAATAAATAAGGGCAAAATTTATTCACATCAAAGCAGTGAGCAGTTTGAATTGCACGAAGCTCAGAGGTAGGATCAGGACACATATTCTGCATCTATCCCAGTTCACTAAATATTTCCGTGGCCCTTGGCAGAGGCACTGGAAACCAGCGTTGAGCTGCCAGCATCATCCATGGCACACTTGGCAAGCACTCTCCCATTTCCTGAGAAGGTTTAGAAATTCATCTGGTCCAGGGATTAGTCCCAGCTTGAATACAGTGACCTTCCTTTGGGATGCAAAATTCATTGAGAGTTTGAGGGTGGATAGGTGGTAATTGCTCATCTCAGGGCCAGAGAAGCTGTGCTCCTCAGCCAGAATTTTAGACTGACTTCCCACTTGGATTTTCAACCTGAATTAATGCAAAGGGCCTTAAATTCCTTTCCTAATGACATGGACTAACGGCAGGCATTATTTTCATAATCTAGATGGCAACCTTACAAATGACAAAATTTATCTGTTTAAATTTAAAGCAGAAAGTAAAAATTTTCTGTGCGAGTGTGAAGTGTTTTTCCATTTGCCACATTCAAACGAGCAGAGTCAGACCAAAGCGTAGATTTCCAAAATAAAAGATAATATCCCCAGTTGGACTTGGTGATCCCAGAGGTCTTTTCCAACCTTAATGATTCTTTGATTCAAGGAAATATCTGATTTTAGTGAAAGCAAGGGCAGTTCAGTACATATGAAGAGATATTTAGGTGCATCTCCATTCTCAGTTGCAGTGATGCCACTTAAGCCATCCTAAGTTTCTATACAGCCCGAGCTGCGACCGTTGCTAATTTTATTTGCACTGCACACCACTGAGGATCCCAGGGAGCCATTGGCAATGCTCATTTTTTTTTTTGCCGGAATCTAGAGGCTTTCTGCTGGATAACTTCTTCTCCTAAGGGGAAAATATGAATAAAATAACAAGTGAAATTTATGGCAGTGCTGTTTCTGAGACCCAAGTAATGTGTCTCCATACGAAAGCGAATGTGTATTCATTTAGGAGTGTAAATGATGGCATGATGGCAGAGACAGTGTGTGACACTGGGATCATTCACATCTTGTTACAACCAGTGATTACAGAGGAGTCATTTTGTAGTTCAACAGCATTATTGAGGCTTATTCTCTGTAACAAATGATATCTTTTATTTTATTTTGTGATTATCCAACAGATCACTGAACCATAAAGTGCTGCAGCTCCCAGCTAACAGAAAGAAATACCAGGGCCATATGTCTCTCCTGGAATTGTTACTATTCTGTATATAATTATCATTTTTCTCTCTGCCACTCACACTGTGTGGGTCAGACTCCAGTTACTCTGATATTTTTGATTTTTTCTGATAGAAATGATGGGAGATGGAGTTTTTGTAATAACAGATGTAATGACTAATCATTATTCTTTTCCCCAAGTCACTGCGAAAGATTGCTTCACAATTCAATTAAAAGTTTCAGCCTGTCATCTGCATGATGAGAGACATTTAGTATAACATCTGACTTGCACAAATATGAATAATATCATCTTCATAAAAGCAATTTCTATTATTGTATTTAATTTCTATTTTTTTATTTTTTGAAAATGGTAAGATTAATTATCCTTATGACCAAGCTGACACCATATGGATTTTGAACATTTTCATACACACATATAAGTATAAATAAAATTACTGATATGACAGATGATGCATTTGATTACATTCCTCTTTTTTTCAGCTTACAAAATTTATCCTGTCTGATCTGCAGTGAGTCCTCTGCCATGTGCACTGTACACTGCTCTATACACCCTCCTCTTTTTGCTTAAGGAATTATTCATTCCTGTATGTTTCCACATTAGCACCAAAAAAAAAAAAATCCATCCAGCCAAGCTGAAACCACATCACCAGCCATCCTTTTCCTTCCAGAAATTACAGAGACAGGATAGAAAAATTCGGAGTTATTTTATCAACTGTAGCATTTTGAGCCATACCTTCTTCAGAAACCTCTAAGTCACACTGATTATTTCCAGTTTAACCAGAAGTACCTAAAAAATCTTTTGAAAAACATTTTCCAAGAGCAATCCAAAACATTAAATGAGATTTCTCTATAAAGGAATAAGAAGCTGTCTGAAATCAGAAGCCAAATTCAGCTAAAGTGATCTTGTGACGAGGTGGGGGTTGACCTCTTCTTCCAGGCAACCAGTGATAGGGCAAGGGGAAATGGCCTGAAGTTGTGTCAGGGGAGGCTCAGGTTGTACATTAAGAAAAAATTCTTCACTGGAAGAGTGGTTAAGCTTTGGAACAGGCTGGTCAGGGAAGTCATGGAGTCACCATCCCTGGAAGTGGCATTTCGTGATACGGTTTAATGGGCGTGGTGATATCCTGTCAAAGGTCACACTTGATGATTTTGGAGGTCTTTTCCAACCTTCTTGACTCCATGGGCCTGTGATTCTCAGCCCCATACCAGCTGATTAAAAGGCTCCAGTGTAGACTATCCTGAACAGGAACCAAATGCGCTGCTGTTTTTTGGGAATTAGCATCTTATTGAAGGATAGGACAGGAAAGAATGGCTTTAGGCAACGGTTTTGAGGACCATATGCTGGAAAGGTTATGAAAGATCTCCTCAGAGCTCTGAGCTATAGGAACTTAGCGATGAAAAGAAGATACATATGAAATATTTGTGATATTTTAAGTGGTAAAGAGACACAGGACCCCTTATGGTATCACCTGGGATAACTGATGTGTTTTGCAGGAGATCAGGCCCAGACCTGCCAGAGAATTGGGAACAAACTCAACCCAGCAGCACCTGTAGTCAAGAAGCATGTTTTAGCCTGGAAGAAAAACAAACAAACAAAAAAAATCAAACCTGCTTGGTTTTGCTACTCTTGAATATGTCCAGGGAGCAATTTGCTTCAATTTGTCCCAAAAGAGTAAAATCACAAGACAGGGAGCCAGCTGGAGGGATAGCTTGAATGAAAACTGAGACATGACACACTGGAGATGAGTTCAGGGAAAAAGGTGCCATTACAATTCGAAACACTTGAAGAAAACCACTTAAAAAGATAAAATTCAGTGTCTGAAAACTGGGATGCAGGAGAATTCTCTGCTGCTAATTCTTGCAGCGCTGGTCATCAGCTTCTCTCACTTCTCAACCCCTGTTTGGTTTATAATCATCTTGATGAATAAAGTTCATGAGCTCACCTAAGTTTTTTCTCTCTGATGTATTTGCAGACAGAGTTATCCCTGCATTAACTTCACTGCAAACAATTCAAGCTACTCTGGGGAACTATTTCCATTGCCCAACAATTTCCACCTAATTTAAGTGACCGGATTAAAGAGCTGTCCCTCTGTAGGCTCTACAGCTACATCCACATTATAAAAAGCAAGAGGAGCAGGACATGACCAAGATAAGGGATTGTTACCCTCATACCTGACATGATTTTGCTTTGGGCCAGCTCTCATGGTGAGATGTACAGGGTTTAGCACAATCCAGGGAGAGTTGATTTACCTGTATAGATTTAGCCAACAAGATTCCATCAAAATGGAAAAAAAATACTTTTATGACAGATTATTCCAGTAAATATACACTAAATTCTTTGCCTGTGCTCTGAAGGATCCTCCCTTTTCTCACTGTCCAATGACAACAGTGGCATAAGGATAAGACAGGTACATTTATAAGTTACATTCCTAAAGAGAGTGGACGGAAGACAAACTGATGGAAGAGAAATAAATCATTAGGGGACAAATAATCTTGCTTAATCATAGAATCATAACATCACCCATCTTGCAAAATAGATAGGTTACTTTATATTTTATCCTACATTTTCCATTTGGACGTGAAAATAGAAAAGATAAAAGACCAGTTTCTTATGCTGATTTTGTATCCTGTTGCGTTGCAAGGTTTGCACATCTGAAAAAAATCTGGGGTCTAAATCCTTCAGGGTCAAATCTGCAGCCTTTTCTTTACCCTGCGAGCTGGTACTCCAAAGAATGGCAACTTTCAGCTCTGCTGTAGCAATCAAATGTAGGGTTTTTCCATTTAGCTGTGGAAATGTGTTTAAATTAATCTCATTCATTCCCGTGGAGCTATATCAGGCGTACAATTGACTCAGGGGACCATATTCTTAGCTCCTACGGAATAACTTCTCTGTCTTCCATGTATCCACACAGATTTACACAACTATTTGTAGCCACTGTAGAGCTGATTATTCCCAGAATAGTTTAAGTGAGTAACACAGCTCTTCAAAAGTGTCCCATAATTAGGTGTTTTTATCCATATTTAACACATACTTCCTAACTGGAATAAGAATAAATGCCAAATTTAACATCATAACAGACGAGGTAGGGGAAAAATTATGCAGTCTACTACAAAAATAGAGCCTTAAAAATCAGAATTGACTAAGAATCTACATTACTAGTGCTGAAAATGGCACAGTAGATTTTGAAATTTAAAGTGCTGAAAAGAAATTGCAGAAAAAAAACCATATTTTTTTCATCTGCAGTTCCGTCAGCTGCCTTTTTAATCTGATTTAAAGAGGTCCACTAATGGAGAGTGAATTGGTTCCCAGAAAGAGCTGATGCAGTAGTTAAGAATTGTCAAAATGAACAAAAATTGTCTTCCTTTAGTAGTATCAAATGTAGACATCAAAAATAGGTACCAGTGAGTATGGCTGTGCCCTGTGCTGCACGAAATGCACTTTGTGAGACTTTCAGAAATACTCCAAGGTACTCCACTCCGGCTAAGGTGGATGTCACCAGCAATAATTACACTGGGACCAGAATTGAAGCATCTGAGACGACTGCAATGCCAAAAATGTAAAGGCCATTAGTGGATTTTAATCCTGAGAAGAGAGTCAGCAATTCATGCCTGAGTCAAGTCATTTCTTTCCTTGACTTTATTTGCATGGAGAAAAAATTTCTACCATTTTATAATCTCAGTTTGGAAGCCTTAACTGCAAAGTACTTTTCTTCATAACAAAATTATTCTTTCGGGAAGAATTTCATCATGGGAAGGGTTGTTTAGCCTTGGAAGGGGCTGCCCAGGGAGGTGGTGGAGTCCCCATCCCAGGAGGGGTCCAAGGAACGATTGGATGTGGCACTCAGTGCTCTGGGCTGGGTGACAAGGTGGGGATAGGTCACAGGTTGGACTCAATGGTCTTGGAGGACTTTTCCAACCTAAATGGTTCTGCAGTGCAACTATTTTTGTATCCACGAGGAGACCTTTTGTCTTGTTCTATGATTTCTGTACCTACTTGATCCCCATTATATGATCCTGATATTCAGGAGGCAAACCCCTCAGAAACCCTAGAGATTCTGGCTCAAGTGCTTCCCCAATATGATGCAGGCTGCCAGTCTTTGGCCCCAAAATACTTTATCTCATCAAGTCAGCAACTCTACTTTGCTCTAACTCTCAGCCTGCCCAGGAGAATGTCCCAAACTCACTTAGAACCACATCTGGCCCTTGCACTGCTGCTGTCTTCATTCTAATTTTCAATCCTAGGCGCAGAACCAGCAATTAAAATCAAGCCAGGGTACATCAAGGCTGTGCTGCTGCTGCTCACCAGACAAGAACAAACACAAATCAAGACACCCATGCACAATAAAGGCTATTCTTTCAATTCTGTAGTCTCGTAGGGCCAAGTAGTTCCTGGATGCTGTCTTTCAGAGCATGCAGCTCCTCCACTGGATATAAAGAAGGAATATTATCAGCTATTTGTTTTTGTGAAATCATTTATATGTATAAATTGCAGCAACACATGGACCAAACTACACCATTTACTAAAAAGTATAAAAGCATATGCCAGATGATCCCAGTATTATCAGTGCATTTAGCACTAATATTTGAGTGCTGTCATTAAAACTGAAGCTGCAGCAATATTTCAGCCGTCTCTGTACACAGAAGATTTCTCTATTACTTTGTCCATGAACGTTTTCCTTGGATGATTGGTTGACAATATCTAAAGGATAATTTTAGGTCCTGGAGAATTAAACACAGGTCTATTTTTATGAGGTGGGACAGATTGGAAACCGTTTTTCCCCCTTGTTCCAATGAAATTGGAAATGAAAAGAATGTGTGTCATATGAGGGACAAGTGTCATGAAGCCCATTTGAATTATACTTCATACCCCACTTTATAGCCTAATGCTCAACTATATCCATCTTTCCTGGCAGTATTTTGCCCATCAAAAACAAGTTATTGACACTTATGTCTTGGATATAAATCAGATCCGGCAGTAAAAGTAAAGAAGGTGGTTTCAGAGAGAGTCAATGATGGGGTAGAATAATGCATTTGGTTTTTTCCTCTAGGATATTACTTTAATATCACCCAGAAACAGTGGCATAAAATCATTCCAATTAAATTGTCTTAAAAATAAGATATAAAGCAAATTCAGGTGATCTCATTCTGTTTTAAGTGTCAGAGCAGACATCACAAAACTGAGCAGAAATAGTTTAAATTTAGCTGTCTTAGCATATGTGTACAAGGACCGAGAATGTGGAAATTGGATTTGCTTCACTGGAGTCAATTAAGAAGGACTCTCAACAAGGTAGGGTTGAAGTGCATTGACAGGGCACTGGGAATACTTCTGGTATTGATTGGCACTGGCTTGGGTACAAATAAAGCAAAGCATTCTGGTTTCTGACATTCATTTTCTCTAACAGTGAAATTACACTAATGGATAAAATGATAATGAAAAAGTGAATGCAGAGAATAGGAGTTCTCCGTGGAGATATATTCCCTTCAGATGTTAAACTTTAGCTATGCCCTCATTATAAAAGATTTTCCTGCCTAATATACAGCTCCTAGGTTTTTTTTCCTCCTGTTACGCTGACCTGTGATTATTGTTGTCTCCTTAACCTCTCAGAAATTCCTTGTTTGTGAGGGCAAAGCTTAATGAGGTTGGCAGTTCCTGTCACTCTGTGGAAGAGCAGCATCTCAAAGCCCTACCTTCTTCTGGTAGCCAATGTCTTTGATGCTACTTAACAGGGGGAAATGCTCATTCATGTCTATTTTCCAGCTGGAGAGGATGAAACAGTTCTGCTTCATATCAGATCATCCTTTTTTGTCTCAAGTATGTGGAGGTAGGAAGGACTAAGAGTTACTCCTTCCCCATCCTTGAGAGAATTAGATTTGGAAATCATATAAACGCCTTCTTTATTTCTGATCTCTTTGACATTTATGAGAAGTTGTTTGATGATCCTATCCATAATCATCGCTGTGCATCTGATATTTCAGTTTGGACCAACACAATGCACAGTTTATCCCATTTGGATTTTCCTTAGGGGTGCACCCAATGAACCCACAGGTTCACCTGCCTGACTCTGAGCACAGCCAAATGGAGCTGTATGAAATCTGTGCTACAAAGGTGATTGTTGCGAGAAGGAAGTTCAGAATAATTTTCCCCAAAATAATTTGCCTCCTAATCTCATTAAATGTGGTGGTCTTATGCCTTGTAACCTGTCCTTTGCTTTATGTCTTTCCCAGGCTTCTATTTTTCAGCAAAATCTTTGCTGACATAACTAGAAATGTGTTCTTTATTTCCGTTGTGGCGTATTTATGTAAGTGTTCAATCTATTAAAAATATTTTGTGGGTGCCCTCTGATCCCAAATTCCAGAGACAAATAAAGTATTTTTCCTTTTAACAGACTAATATTTTCTATATTTGGAGATTTTGTAACTTTTTACCTTGTCTTATGCATCCACTATTTGTTGCTGTGAACATTTTTCCAGTATGTCGATCATTCTTGTCACCAATCACTTAAAACACTTGTAGCACTAAGAACCCCGGCCTTTTCCCATTTACATCAGCTTTAGGACAGAAAAACTATTTCCTTCACTGCCCAGGCTCTGAATACTCACCCCTGGAAATGGAAAAGCTCAGAAAGATTTTTGTGACTGTACGTTTTCATGAATGGTAATACGTTGTGATGCCTCTAATAGAACATAAACTATAATTTTCCAGAAGGACTGGAGGGAAGGAGCAGGTGCAATACTACATCCATTATAAGATTAAGTTTGGTGACTTTATATGACATGTTTTAACTAATTAGCAGCAAATCAAATCTTATGAATTTGCTAGTCCTGTGTCTGCCATGATAGGATTTGTCATAGTGACAGATACTTCATAATATTTTTTAGTTTTCCTCAAAACTTGTGTCTGGAGCAAGGTGCTTTAGGTACTCTTTAGATATTTCCAATTCAAATATTGCCATTTTTGAACTGAGGAAAGGCTGAAGGAGCTGGGGCTGTTCAGCCTCCACAAGAGATGACTGAAAGGGGCCCTCATCCCTGTGTGTCCCTGTGTGCAGGGAGGGCTCAGAGCAGGGCCCAGGCTCTGCTCCGTGGGGCCCAGCAATGGCACCAGAGGAACGGGCAAGAACTGATGCCCAGCAAGTTCCACCTGGACATGAGGCAGAACTTCTTTCCTTTGAAGTGACTGAACCCTGAACAGATTGTCCAGAGAGGATATGGAGCCTCCCTCACTGGAGATATTCCAGAACTGTCTGGACACAATCCTGTGCCCTGTGCTCTGGGTAATTCTGCTTGAGCCGGGGGGCAGGACCAGAGGAGCCACTGAGGTTCTTTCCAACTGGACCCATCCTGGGATTCTGTGATTCTGTGATATGGAGCTACTTGAAGAGTGTCTTGATCTTGGAACTTTGTTATCACCATGGCCTTGACTCATTATTTGGACTCTTGACTGAACCTTGTTACCACCACACCTCTGCTGACCTCTCTCAAGTGACTGCTGCTTCTGTTGATGGAGTCACTGTCTCTGCTGGTCCTGCTGTCACCCTGGCTCCTGGCACCTCTTCCCTTAAGAGAAAAAACCTCCCTTGTTCTCTGATATTTAAGTACCAAAGGAATTACCTGTCCCAACATAGACACACTAGCTGATTTCAGGTGTTCCCTGGGGCTGAGAGACCAAGACAATGCACTCCGAATCCTTTTCTGAGGCCCAGCAGCTCAAAGTCTACTCTAATTGATATTTAGGAAGAGTTAAAGATTGTGGTCTGGACCAAAGTGATATACCAAATTTCACACAAGTCTCTGGCAGCTCAGAGACCACCCTCCTCATTCACCAAATCCAGGGTTAATGTCTGAATTCCTAGGATGGCCTTTCCACCTCATTGCAGAAGCTTCCAAGACCAGTTTCTTAGTTTCCTTACCTGTTATTTTTATGCAGTCACATACGCAGAGAAGATGGTTAGATGTCTGCAGGACTGAAGTGCTAAGGTGAATAGTGATACAGTTAGGGAAAATGTTAATTTATGCAAGTCATTTCTTAAATATTAATTTGGATTGTTTTAAGGTTATTTGTATGAATGGCTCATTATCTTTGAAAGAGCAATTTTCTTTCATCAAACAGAGGTGGGTCAGCTGTCTTTGATCAAGGAGTAATGACTCGTAAAAAGCCAAGCCTAGACTGTTTGTCCAGGTAAATAACAGTAGTTTGGATATTCTGTGAGTTTGAAGATTGGACACAATTGTTTGAATTTAGTTTCTTAGTTGTTTAATGATTGAGTTTAGTTTTTCGAAAGAAGTCAGTGCTGAGCTCTTTGAAGAAGTTAATCAAAACCAAGGCTAAAATCTTAAAACCAATGGTTTAGAAAGCCAGCGTTGTTGGACAAGTTTCAACTCCAGCACCTGTGGAATATCCAAGGTACAAGATGACTGAAGGACTTCTGCTGATTTAAGTGGTCTTCAGCCAAAGACTCTCCCATTTACTCCTGTAAGAATTTTTTCTAAATGCTGTGCAGTTATAAAAATCTTTCTTTCTGTTGGCATCTCCCACAAGCATTCTGCTCATCAGCCTAATGCCTGCCACCTTCTAGGCAGAAGCAAAACAGATTTTTTTCCACAGAACCTCTTCCACTGTATTCCTACATCTTGCACAGTGAACCTTTTTCACAGATTCCCAGAGCATGGTGGTTAGTGAAGGAAGCTGAGGAGTTTCTTTTATACAAAGATTTTAATACCGGCCTTGCTGCTGGTCTTGACCCGAAGCCAATTGAATTCAACACCCCACTGACACCAAAGAGTTTCAGATCAAAACCTGTAAACCCAAAGGAAACAAACGTCAGTGAAAATGCAACAATGAAGGGTATGATGTTGGGAGTAAACAATGGTAACTCTGCTTTTTCTGTGCATTGTGAGAACAGAGAATGACTGGATGGATACAGAGAAAATGAAAAGACAGGGTGGAACGAGGAAGGAAGGAGATAAAAAGAAGATGGGGGGAAAAAGCAGATATGGAAAGGAAGATGAGTATAGAATCTGAACACTGAAAGAGCAGGAAAAGATTGGGAAGTCCAAAACAAAAAGAGTGCAATAGGTAAAGAATTACAAATGCATGTGTATGTGAAACAGTGGGTGGCTTCAGCTGACCACTGTCACAGAACATGTAGGCATCTACATTTGGGATACCAACAGAGATCAATTTTGCAGAAAAAGAGGACCAAGAAATACTCCTATTTGTGATTCCTTTGATTCTAGATTAGGGATATTATACAGCTCAGTCAATCACGTCCTTTTCCAGTGGCTGTAAAGTGCTTTGAGTTGGCCTGAAGGAGAACATTCGAGTTGCAGACGCCTAAAATTAGAAGGTGGATCTATTAATATTACTTATTTATTGACTTGTTTTGTTTATATTGAGCTTTTGAAATGCTGGAAATACATTTAAAATATCAAGGATCATGCAGGTAACACCATTCTATTGGTTCTGAGATGGGTGTATTGCCTTCTCACTTTGATCTAGAGGAGGTGTATTTGAAGCCCAGAGGCTCCAGGGTTTGTTGGGTTCAAGAAATTTCACTGGAATCAAGAATCCTCATGAATTTGGCTTTTGGATTAGTCAGAAGGGGTGGTTAGAGGAAGGACACATTTATGGACCCATCGTGCCCCACATGAGCTACTCCGTGTGCTTTTCCCACACATCTACAAATACAGCAGGATGTGCACACCAGAGAAAGAGCAAGACTATTCACATCAAACAGCAGTTTTGGCCCAAGAACAATCAGGTGTAAGATGCCCATGAGTAGATTCCTGATGGAAATTTGAAATAGGCTGATAAAACATCAGAGGAGGAAAGTTTTGGAACAGCTCTGCAGTACAAGTACTGGGAGCAGAAAAACACCCCCAAACCCTAATTATTTTTCAGATGGTACATGCATTGCAGGGATCATAACATGCTCCTGCAGCAGCTGGGGAAGAAGCTTGGAAATCTGGGATATGTCCTCCTGTCCAAGATTCTTCGGTTCATACCTGTCAGTCTGTGGAGAGAAAGGCAACACCTCTGTGTATTCCAAGGGAAAAAGTGTAACTTCCATCAGGAGCAGGATCAGACCAGTTGTGTGAATGTTATTTGCAATATTTTTTTCTTCTCTTGTTTCCCCAGTGGATATGTCTGCATTTTCAGATCCCAGGGAAAAAAAAATAAAAAAGAAGGGAAAAAAAACCCCCCCATCTCTACCCAATGGGGACCTCCCTCATTCTCTCTTCTGATGTTTGGTTGCTAATTTGCACTTTTCATACACCCAGAAGCAAATGCCTGTCTGACACAAAATAAAACAAGCTGCTTCAAGTGCTGTTTGGTTCTATAGGAAGAAAATAATTTTTGAAAATAAAATGTACTCACCAAACAACCCACCAATGCCGACTGACATTCTCCATGGTGTGTCTGACAGAGGCAAAATGTAACACAATGCAGAACAAAGAGGCATTTTATATGCCTAGCAGAAATTCTTAAAAGTCTTTTTCTTCTTTTCTTTTTTTTTTCCCCTGGAAAATAGTTCTAATTTTTGTTTAAAAAAAAAAAAAAAGCCCACATAAATACCGAGAAACCATTAATTATGAAGGTAGGGAAAGAGGGGCTAAAAAATACTTTTTTCCCTTGTAGTTCTTGAAATAAATAAAAATAGCTTCACTTTTTGAATTAATTTGCTTATTTTTACCTTTCATCCTTTCTTCTTCGTTACAGAATTATTCTTCATTTGACAGATAGCAGCCATGAGATAATTTGGGGTTTTGTTTTGGGGGTTCTTTTAATAGCAGTTTGGAATCTTTGTTTTCAGAGAAGAGGCCCACTAGGCACAATTTGGGACTTGTTATTAAAGACAAACTAACATCCCCCAAAGATTTTCAAACACTTCATGCCAGAATGTGATATTTTAAAGCTTTTCCCATTTCACATAATTGGATGCACGTGGCTTAGCAAGAGAAAGACAGTTTCAGCAAATACGAGAATTAATGCAATTTATTCGAGATGGTCTCACAGGAGAGATAGAGATTTTATGCATAATTCTGAGGAAGATAAAAATGTTGAAATCAGTTAGGACTTCTGCATATTGCTTCAAGACCACTGACCTAAGCTAAGGTGGTTATTATAGACAAGGATGGAATTTAGAGAAAGTTGTCAAATTAGTATTCATCCTGGATCCCAAAATGAGCACAATTATCATCCCTGGGAATATGAGTTCCATCCTTATACTTTCTTGGGATGCTTAGTCAAATAATTAGTGAAACTAATTCTAATGTTTGCATAATAATGAAAAAATATCCATATTCCATGGAAAAAAAAAAAAAAAAACAACAACCTACCATAACTGAAATGTCATAATTCAGTCCTTTAAAATGATTCTAAATTAGATCCATTCAAGGCAGGCTATTGTGAGATTCCTTAAATTGGTTTCATATTTAAAATCTGCCTCTCACAAATCTGGGACCCTGAGGTTACACAATTATTTAGCACAGTCATTGAAGACCCTGGAACAAGAAAAGGGAGTTGCTTAGACATGTAATATTTATTCTTGTAATTTCTATATCCCAATCCCTCTGTCAAATGAACATCTGCATACTTTCTGTTTTCTCTCTTGGAAAATCCTCCAAGACAAAGAAATAGTATTATCTTCTTTTATAAATGGGGTTTAACCAAAAGTGTGCATTATATAGATATCAAATCCTGATTTTAACCTAAGTTTTTCTCTTTATTTCAAGAGAACCAGCACTTCTTCCTTTTTTGTTTTTAATCAATTATAGAAATCTAAAGTTATATTAGCATTTTGACATACAGACTTTTTTCTCTCCATGCCATGAGATACGGTTAACCTATGTTCCAGCAGTGCCATGCCAAGTGAAATGAAAAAAGGGTTAATTGCCAACGAGGTTTGAGGTAAAACTACGCCTTCTGTCGAGCTGTGTCCAAATCTACACCCTGGGGCACTGATACTGAAAGATTATGGTGGTTTTAAACAGGACACTTTAATTCACTTTCAGCTGCAAAACAAATGATGGGAGACCTCATGATTTATTTTGTACTGGCCATCACTTTTCTTGAGTCCTTTTGCATATAAAGTTGATACTAAGGGATATTTCACCAGTTCAAAGATATTAGTTTAAATGTTTTTCCCTGGAGGTTCTTTCCATTCCTTGTGGCATCTTGCTGATGTGGATTTTAATCCTAGTTACATCATTTGGATTGGAACAGCCAAGCATTGGAACAGGCTGACAAGGGCAGTGTTGGCATCTCCGTCCCTGGAAGTGTTTAAAAGATGGGTAGATGTGGCACTTGGGGACATGGTTTAGTGGTGCTGGGTTTAGTGGTGCTGGGTTAGTGACTGGACATGATGATCTCAGAGGTCTTTTCTAACCATAATGATTCTATCAGGAGCAGTCTGGAGCTCTTGAAGTGAACTTGGTGTGGTTTTATGACCTCATGATGGAGAGGAGAGAAGTCATTCACTGAGGAAATTCAGAAAAGAAGAGGGCCTTGATCAGTGAAACAAAAGAAACGCTGGTTTTATGTAGGTCTCCAAAAAATGTGCAGAATTACAAACCAGAACCACCAGAGAAACATTTCTAATGTCTCCTCGACTCACATAAATAGATATGTTGTGAGTGCTCTATATTTAGGGAAGAGGGTTTGGAGCCTTACTGTGTTATCAGGTTATATTCATATCAAGGTAAATAAAAAGTTTTCTTCAATGAAAAAAACTTCAGGAAATTATCTTACCTTCAGCAGTCAGCTCTAACAAATTCCTCCATTAACACAGCAGCAAAACAAATTATATTTATAAATGTTTTTAATGTACATCCCAGCACACTGCAAACTGTAAAAATGTACACACTGTAAAAATTCCTATTCTCTTGTGACTCCTTCTACCTATCAATTCTTAAGGTCTGCTCCTGTTCTTCTTCTTCTGCTCCCTACCCACAAAGCCCTCACCACCCTCCAACAAGCAACAAGTCCATGCAGAAGAGGGCCTGAACACCCTCACAGGAAAGAATTTCTTCCCAATATCCCATCTAACGCTGCCCTCTGGCAGTTTGAAGCCATTCCCCCTTGTCCTATCATTCTAGGCCCATGTAAAAAGTCCCTCTCCAGCTCTGTTGGAGCCCCTTTAGGCACTGGAAGGGGCTCTGAGATCTCCCTGGAGCCTTCTTTTCTCCAGGTTGAACAGCCCCAACTCTCTCAGCCTGGCTCCAGAGCAGAGGGGCTCCAGCCCACATCTCGATAAAACACATACAATCCCAAGAGATCACAAGATTCATACTATTAACACACAAACAAACAAACCAAACCAAACAAATTGAAATTTGGAAAGTTGGGAAAAGCTTAACAAAATTGTTTTCTGATGATACAAAGAATAAGCATTTGGATGTTTCAACCCTATGCAGCCCATTTAGGTCCAAACCACTTAAATTCTCCTGTTAGTAGGGCTTTCATGACTGAATGGGCAAATATTTACATGAGTAACATGTCTAGATGTACCATAAAATCCCCCCAAAATACATAATATTTGGTATTTTCATATTTTTTTTATGCTGGTAAGATTTTCAGAATTATGAGTATTTACTCAGCAGCCATATTTTTTGTTTATGCTTGTTGCATAAATATACAGAAACATGGACTTAATGTTTGCTTTTCTCCAACACACACAAATATTTATATAAATGTACATATAAAAAAAATCACAAACAAGTTTATTGTGCAGAAACCAGCATGGACATGAATCCTCAGTCATTTCATAGCATTCCTGACACTTGACTCCTTCCTTGGATTATGAGATTCTTCAGAAGACAGAAATAAATAACTGGTCTCTTTTAAGAACAAAGGCTGAAGTGAATATATTTAAAAGCTGCACTGTGTTTTGATGCTATTATAGCAATCAAAGTCAGAAAATCACAGTAACTGAGTAATAAAGAATGACTTCAAAGCCTAAACTGTCTAACGGTGATGTGACAACTGCAGCAGTTCATCTGTATTTATGCAATTTATATTATATACACACATATATTTATACTATACACAAAGTGTATAATTTATGGCTATGTGGTTAAAAATCAAAAAAACCCATCAGGATATAAACACTAACCTACTTTTGGTGTTATGCTACAGGAAAGATAGATGTGTGTGTGCATTACACAGAAATTTATATGCAGTTATAGACCTGCATAGGTCTACATGCAATTAAAGACCTATGTGTAGTTCTTTATGTGCAATTATAGACTTGTAGGTTTATAATATCCATGTGGTTTTGAAAATTCATCTTCTTTTCTTGTCACTCCCCTTATTCTTCTGCACTTTTGTAGTGATGAGTCATTTCTGAGCCTTTGAATCTGCCCTGCAAGTCCAGCCTGAATTTCACTCAAACATCAGCAAGATGTTTGATATTTGTTCTGGACTGGGAAACCAGGAGCTTTGAGACCTTTAGCAGCTGGTTGGCAGTTTTCTCTTCCTTGTAACTGAGGGGATAAAGTTTCTCAAAACACCAGTTCTTTGGGATAAGAGTGTCACTTCAAGAACAATTGTTTATCTGAAGACATAAAGCCTGACATTGTTGGTGGCTCCATAAAATCCTAATGTTACTGCTGTTGAAAGATCTACTTTGGATAATGAATAATTTTTTTGTTTTGTTTTGTTTTTATTGTGAACATTCAAGAGTTTTCCATGAGTTTGTGCCAATAAAAAGAAAAATTCCAAAACCTGTAAAGTAACCAATTTAAAACTGTCATTAAAACTGTTCCCTGATTATCAATATTTTCTTGTCTCTGAATTGTGCCGTTTCCTGCAACCAGTTTCATTGCTGGGTACTGAGTTGTGGAGGATTTTCAGGTTACACTGACCCCAAAGGCAGCTGTTGGATAAGATATTGGCTTCAGCAGCAAAGCCAGATGGTGGATCTCCTGTTCTCCCAGTGCACACCTGCATCCCACACTAATCACTCACTCTGTTGTCCTTATCCAGATGCTTGTGAGACTGCTCGGAGAACTTGCCAATATCCATCTGATAAAATCAAGATATCAACTTGAACTAATTTAAAGGTTAGGGCAGACAGAGTGGAGGAATTAATTGCTGGACATGGATTTGAAAAGTCTGGAGTACCAAAGGTGCAAAATAACGTTTCTCAATACAGTCATGTCCTTCGGACTGAGATTTGGACATTAGGAAAAATCGCCTTTCCATTACATATTCCACATAGAAAAGTTAAAAGTAATAGAAACGTGTGAGAGAATTCTCCCAGTAAACTGCACAAAAGTGGGAATGGCAGAGTTGTGCTTTTCCCAGGGTGACGTGTGTCAGTGCAAGACTTTGGCAAAGGGAAACGCAGCCTCAGAATTGTCCCCACATCAAAAATTATTTTGATTGCTGATGTGTCACTCTGGGTGTATTGCTAATTTATTTTCCTGTTAATTGGGAGCAAAACACTGACAGCTTTTCACTATTAGTTCAATCATTGTTTTATTAACTTAATAGTAATTAAGTACTTTCCAGCTTCCTGATGACTGTTAGACCCAGATATCTATGACAGGTCATTAGTCGCAGAGAAGAATGGTCAGGCACTAATATTAAGCAATGAGATTACTTATTCATACACTGCAGAGGTTAGAATTAATAATCATGATAAATTGAATCTCATGAATAACTAATAAGGAAAAATCCAAAACAATTTGCTATGGTTACCAGAAGAGATATATTTTTAAGAAACAAGTGCAAAATTACTCCTTGTTTCACCCGGATGTAATAATCAGGAATAGAGCTATTTGCCAGCAGGTGAAACAGAGGCTTGAGAAAAAGTGAATGCTGAAAGAAATTTGGGATGAGAGTAAGCAGCATAATTGTTACATGCCTGCTATGTACCAGAGCAGGAAAAAAATAAATAACATAGACCAATGTTATTTTGGGAGGCATTAAATCAAAGAGCCAGAGGAGATTAGTATGCTGCTATTAAGTACTCACGAGAACACACCTGAGACACCTGCTTGAGGCCTGCACTCCTCGGAAAAAAAGTAGAAATGCCAAGAAAAATGAGAGTAGAAGGGATTATGAGGCACCGGAGGAAAAGCAGTTACTTGGAGATCATGTAATTATGAAACAATTCAGAAGATGGGGACATATTTTAAGAGAAACACGCAATTTTCTTGAATAAAATTATTTCTTGGTGGATGTGCTTATGGTTTTGGCGAGTCAGAGATGCCTGAGTGTATCAGTACTGTCTGCTTTTGTGTGCACGTGGGCTGCACATTGCCTCAGATGCTTCCACGGGAAGATGAGCCCTTAGGGAAAAGCAGAAGAAATAGCAGCACGGCATCGTGTCTGTGCAGAGAGGTTGAGATTCTATTCCTAAATCGTATTGATGACTTCCTCGGCTTCTCTCTGGTGTATTTTTCATCTCTATAAAATGGGGACACTCATCGTTGTCTTTCTCTAGCGTCCTGGGAGCTGGGAACTAAATACATCACCTGGACCTGTGAAACTTCACCGGTGGAGGCCAGCCTGGAGCTCAGGTATGATTTGTCTGCATCCCTGGCAGCTGATCCCAACCATTCCTGGGCCCATGGGGGCACAAAGGCTGTCAGCTCCTATGTTCCTCCCCCATGGAAGCAGCTGATCAAGAAACAACCACTGAAAACCTCATTGGGTCACAGGATGCTCAGCCCAGCCCTGTTAAAGGATCTGTGGGATTCCTGGGAAATCATCATCTCCTGCTTGCGAGCTCCCCCTTCCCATCTAATTGAGAATTCCTGACTCTGAGCTGTGCAAAAGTGTTGGTGGAAGGCTCAAAAGTGCAAAATGTTGATGAATGGCTGTGCTGGGTGGATACATGTTTAAAATAGTGACTTACAGTCTTTGAGGGCCATCAGAAGAAAGGACATTTATTTAAAAGGGTGAGAAAAAGCAGATGACCAGGAAATAAAAAACTTAAACAACATGGATGAGGTGCTTGGTCTTGGCCTGATAAAATATTGATGCATTTTGAACTGGGGGAAAAACAGCTTTTAAAAACATTGCCAGGGACTGGCACTAAGAACTAAAATCTTGTTCTGATTTCAGGATAACCTCAGAAGTCAAACAGATGCACTGGTGTTGAAAAGCAGTACTGGATGTCCAGCAGGAGGCCTGAACATTTCCTTGTCTTTCACGGGCAAGAAAACCAAGACTATCCAGTATTTCAGAGGGAGGTAAAACCAGTCAACCCTTCCTCTTCTCCAGTGAAACCATCCACGACACTTCCCCATTCAGCAACAATTCGGAACAACACCTGGGTGGGTTGCAAAAAGCATTTTCTAAACACTGCTGTCACCAAGTCTTCACAATTCATTTGTGTATTAAGCTCCTAATTTTGAGTGCTAGCATGAGGTTTCTCAAAGTTCACGTAGTGTAATTGTTACCTAAGGCTGGGAGACTCTGCTCTGCTTTCTAGGTTATTTAGCTGCAGATAATTTATGAGATTGCTGGGGAGGTTGAAAAATTGTTTCACCTCTCGGTTGTTCATGCTTGCACTGGTTTTACAACAGATGGGAGAGAATTTTGCAGTCGTGAATATTTGATTCATGCCGGCCGACTGCCTCCTCTCACTCAGGGGAGACAAAAGCCAGAAGGCTGGAGAGGAGCTTCAGTGGTTTTTAGAGGGTTTGAGCTGATTTGACAGATAGATACAGATATATCTCAGTATTTTTGAAGCGAAAAAGTGATTATTTCAGTCCTCTGTCTTCTTTTCTTAGTGAAGCTGCACAGGGTATCACATAGACCTACAGTAAGTGAACTAAGCAGGAATAGTCTTTGGGAGTTCACTGTAAAAGAAAAACTGCCATTAGATCCCAGAATTGCCATTTGTGACTTCTTAGCTCATTTTTTGTTGGTACATACCGTTTTAATTGTCCAGAAATGTCAAGATGGCCCATTAATGAGACTGCACAGAGGTATGAATACTGTTATTAAACAGTCTTTGGGAGTAAGGACATCATAAATCTCAGGATGTGGGCTTTAGTCCCTTCTCTGGTGGTTAATTTCTGACACAGGTCAACTCACTTAGGGCCAGACACGCTCTGACCTACATTTTTTTGTCTTTGTCTCAAATATATCCTCACTGTTCTTAAGCACCTGACTAACTAAAGGTTTTTATGTCATATCTGAACCTACAACTGAGTGACTGACTCCACTAAAGTGGAAGATCTGCCCTCAGCCCCTGTGGCAGCAGTGAAAGACGGTCAGGTCTTCATGTCTGTTGTGTCCACCCTCCAACCCTGTCACGCACACAGAGCTTCCCTCTCCCTTCCCTTGCCTCTGGTGGGCAATGTGTCTTTTCCTATGAGCAGAACACCAGGGGTGTGTTGCAGGAGGAGCTGTCTGGATCTCACATGGTTAATGCATGCCAAAGACTGGGAGCTGAAACCCTTGCAACTCGATTTGGTGCACATCATCGTGCAGCACAGGGTAAAATCCTGCTGAGGACTGAGCCACTGGGCAAACTGGTCTCCACAGGTCGCAGGCAGCTCCTGGGTAGATCCCTGCCCTGGCAGGGACACCTGCAGGGTACATCCAGCCCAAACACAGGGAAGACTCACTTTTGGGAAGGTGTGTAAAAGCACTAAGATCTGGTCAGATATGGAGAAAAGAATACTAATGTAGTTCCATAGGTGCTTTTTTGCTTTGAAAATGTGAATTCTGAAAGGCAAAAGACCGTAAATCTCTAAGCTTCTGTCCAAACCTGTTTGGTTTGGATATATTATAACCCTTTAATCATAAGCTTTTGACCAAATCTGAGACAAATTGGATCCAGTTGCAACTAGACCCCTCTAAGCAGTCTGGAAAGCAAAGAGCTGTCACTGAAACTCGTGTCTCAACACTGTCCCCTCACAGGGACAATGACATGATGGCACTATAACCATTGTAACAGGTGATGGAGTTGTAATTTAGATCCTGCACTGGCAATATTTAGATACTGTATTAACAAAAAATCTGATCATAATCACCCGCATCATCACTGTGTCCTAATTCCTGCACCTGGCTGAGAAACTCTCAACCGCTCTGTTATAGCCCCCAATGAGCACCAGCCACCTTGTTGTGACATTCCTTTGTGTCACTTCTGACACTTTACCTAGGCCCTCATTCAGCGTGAACACAATTGGGATTTGATGTTCTGGGAAAGGTTCTTTTATTTTTGCCAGACTTAATTTTCTAAGCTTTGGCTGCTAGAGGTGGTTCCTGAGGGAAGCAAGGGGATCAGGAGATGAAATGCAAGGGGAGCATTTAACCAGAAGCAGGAGATAAAGGAAGTAGAAGATGAGATTGGCACTGACTTACCTGGAACATGAAAACTCTGAATTGCCTGATTTAGGATCTTAGCCAGCAAAATTCCCCTTTTTTTGGGGGTGAGACATCAGCACCTTCAGATGGGCAAGATCTTCATTTCCTCACTGACTCCAAGGGAACCTCTTTAGGAATCAATGAATCACAGAATGGTTTGGGTTGGAAGGGACCTTAAAGATCATCCAGTTCCATCTCCTGCCATGGTCAGGGACACCTTCCACTATCCCAGGTTGCTCCAAGGCCCGTCCAACCTGGTCTTGGATGCTTTCAAGGACGGGGCAGCCACAGCTTCTCTGGGCAACCTGTGCCAGGGCCTCACCGCCCTCACAGCCAAGAATTTTTCCTGATATCCAATCTAAATCTACCGTCCTTCATCTTCAAGTTATTCCCCCTGGTCCTATCAATGATGGATGGTTAACTTCTGGGAAACTAAAATTTTTTAAAAGTGAGTGAACCCTAAACTGGGCACTTCAGCTGAAAGCCTGACATTAGGTGGGATCTGGGCCCTTGCCACCAACAGATGCCTCCAGAGGGGTTTTTTTGAAAGCAGTTTCATTATGAGTAGACAGTGAAACCTATTTTTGGAGTGAGACTTGTATCTGTATCCTAAGTGATGATACACTAAACTGCTGATAAGATGAAAATTCCACTTCATCTTTCAGGAGGAAAAAACAATTTAAAAAATAAAACCTTAATTGCCTCCAAGGAGCCTTTCAGGTAAGCCATGCAGTGGAACACACTTGGAATGCACTGGGTTTGATATAATTAGGATTTCTAATCGCTTGGTGGCATCAGACCCTAGGGAA
Source organism: Mohoua ochrocephala (assembly GCA_013398855.1). NCBI lineage: Eukaryota > Metazoa > Chordata > Aves > Passeriformes > Acanthizidae > Mohoua > Mohoua ochrocephala. Next base: position 13,798 of record VZTA01013381.1, on the reverse strand, counting down.
TGTTGTGCCAACGTATTTAAGAGACTTCAGGCATCTCTACAGCATGGACAAAATTGAACAGAGCTCATGCAAATCCCAATAAGATCAGAATATCGAATTCAAGAGATTACAGAGGCATTTGGGTGCTCAAACCTGTTTTTAGAATGAAGCTTTAGCCTTTCTGTGCCAGAGATCATTATCTGAAAAATAGACCTAAACAGCATCTTCCCATGTAGAAGAAGAGCTGAATACCACAATGACAGTAAAATCCAGATCCTTCTGTAATAAGGAGTGTGAGAGGAAGGAATGGACGATTTTATATCTGCCTATCTATCATTCTAATAACTGTATTTCCATAAGTGGTCAGAATTAGCAATTTCTTTATGATACCTGAAAATCTCGTTTTCCGGGATCCTGCAAAAGCTGTCTCCTTAACGTCTCCATATCCTATTTCCCCATTTGCAAAATAGGGATTATAAAACTTATTTTGTCTGTCTGAGTTGATCAGACAGAAAACACTTCAGGGCAGGGAACATCTTTTACCATAGAAGAGTATCATATAGGAAAGGTAATAAAAAAGTATCCATCCAAATTGTTTTTAATAGAAAATTGTGTTTTCAGCAGAGGATATGGGCGCACAAGTCAATTATGGGATATTGTAAAAGAGATAATGTAAAACTTGCCCAGCATCCCCTTGAGGATCAGCTCTATGTGGTTACTCGATGTGAGGTAGGTTAAGTGATGTATTGTCATTTCTGGTACCCAGTTTCTCTGCTGCATTTAATGAGGATGTAAAAAACCTCCTTTTGGTACTGTGGAGAGGCTCCATTCATGCTTGTGATACACCTTGAGCTCCTCCAACGCCAGCTGAAAAACTCAATTATTGTGACATGCAAACAGTAAAACTCGGGGAGTAGGAATCTCCATCTCTCCCCTTAAACACATTTGACTTACAAGCTCTATAACTTTCAAGCAAGATTAGCATTATCAATAAATCACCGGGTTCACAGATGAGGAACACGACAGAACGCCGTGTTGCCGAGGCAGAGAGAATGACAATAGGTGCCTCAGCAGCAGTTATAGCAGTGCTGCAACAGATTGTGCCCTAAAGCAGAAAATATCCTGCACACAAGAGGTTATTCAGGTATAGGGAAAAAAAAAATTAAAAGTTTAGTTATCGTTGCTAACGTTTTCAGGATAAAGAGATAAAGAGAGCAGGAGCAGGAAGGGTGGGACTGGGGAAAGGGGAAAGGAACTGGGGAGAAATTGCCGAGCTCTCAAGTTTTAAGGCAGCTCAACCAGCTGTCGGGTAGGGAAGCAGAACAAAGTAGAGCACGTTTTGGGAGAAAAGCATCTCTATTTGTAACCATGAGGGCATCCACAGGTTCAGTGCTCTCACACACGGCAGAGTCCTGACGACACGTATCGTGTCCTGCGAGTCCCACACTCACTTTTCTGACAGCTCGCTCTCTTTTTCTCACACATCCTCTCTGGGTCCCAGGGCATACCTGGTTCTCTGGCTTGTTCCATCCCATATCAATGAGAATCGTATCATCTGTGTGCCAGGCATGCTCTGAAAGGCTGGTTTGCCACCAGTCTTAGTCATCCTTTACTGCAGGGAGCGATAAAGACGGAAAAGTGGAGAGAAACACAGAAGAAAATTAAAACCTCAGAAATGTTCATGTAATTATTCATAAATCACACCAGCATATCTCCAGCTGAAAGGTTTCAGAAGGTGAACAGACTCTTGAGAAATATTTTAGAAAGGGGCACTGACATTTGTCAACCAAAGGTCACGGTACTGAAGTTCAAATGAGGAGCTGGTACCAGCCAGTGGTCAGGGCTGGAATCAGCAGCCAGGGCTGCAGGGAGCTCTGAGGGGTGAAGGTGGGCATTGCAATGGGAACTGTGGGATGTCACAGAACCATTTCAGTTGGAAGAGAGCTCTTGAGATCATCGAGCCCAACCATTAACCCAGCATTGCCAAGCCCACCATTAAACCATGTCCCCAAGTGCCACATCCATGTGGCTTTTAAATCCCTCCAGGGATGGCGACTCCACCACTTCATGGTTGTCCATTCCACTTCAGCTGCCCAATCCTCTTTAATTTAAAGGTACTTGTGATGCAGTGGGATAATAATTAATACCTGTATGTTCCAAGCAGCCCTTCATTCCCATTCCCACAAATCTGCACTGGTTTCAGAGATGGATCACGAGTAACTTCTGCACTAAGGACCATTTTCTTTCTATATTTTAACGAGGCCCAGACAACATACTTTTCTACCCTTGTTAAATCAGGTTTAGCAGTAGTTGCAGAAGGGATACATTGAAATACATTGTTATTATGTTCTAGCACACTGATTACTTTTTTCCCCAGGAGAGGAAATAGAGCTTTCTCTGGGCTACATGACATAGTATGTCCAAGACTTTGTTTTACCTCAGTTATCTAGTGTGACCTAGAAGCACCTCTTGAGAGCAAGACACCAAACCAGGAAGAGGGGACTGCTTTGTGTTGCTTAAAAGTTGCGTGTCCCCCTGCTTGAATTACTGAACCACACAAGTTCAGCTTCTATGAATCAGGACCCCGATCCTGGATTTTTTCTTGTTTTGGAGAAAGTTGCTTCACATGGATTGTGCCTAGTATTGTTCATTTGATTCATCCTTATGTAATTTCAGTGACTATAATGTTCAAACTGAGCATCAATTTGGCAGACTATCATCTGGTTTAGATTTCACACCTTCTTCAGGGTTCTTAGCACCGAAATGGGGCAGGAGGAGGTTGCTGCTTCATTCTAAGCCTGGAATAAGGGAAGATTAAGGGAAGATTCAAACTGCCTCATCTTCTAAAGTGATTGCAAGGTGACACAGTGGCACAGGCAGCCTGTGGGTCCTTCCTGTGTTTGCAGTTTGTGATGAGCCAAGTCCCAGCCTGCTGCTCCAACCTGACAGCATCACTGCTCAGGGATGAATTTCTGTTCTGAGAGAGGATGATACAGATCTGGGTATCGCTGGCACAGCAATAATCACCCCCACCAGGATGCTGTATTAATTCTTCAAGTGGCATCACATGGAAAAGGAGCAAAGCTAACACAGATAACTCCTCTGGGACACTGGACCCTCAGGGCAGATGAGAAATTGCCCTTGTCTCTGCTTTGGCTTTCCACGTCACCCGCTCTCCATGGCTCTGTGCTGTTCCAAGCCATTTTCTCATCACATGTCAGGGCAGGAAGAGCAGCTGGAGATGATGGAGGGAGTGGAAGGTACCAGGAGAGAGAACCAGCCCCGATGTGAGGTTTGTAGCTTGGTTTTGGTTTGCAGTCCTACTTGATTAACGCCTGGAACAGAAAGGGAATCCCAAAATGCTGTTGGCACAAATGGCAGCCTTCAGAACCAGAATTCCTGCGCTGCTCGTGTGGTCAATCAATCAGGTATTTTTCAAAGCCAGAGCACATAGTGAGCAGCTTCCCTCAGGACTCCTATTACAACTATATTAATTTGGAAACAGGTTTTGGATTAAACACTTTAGACTTGAAAAAACCCCTTTCTCTTCATCCCTCCAGTGAGCCCGAGTAGGGACATAGCGAGGGTCTCTTTGCCTCATTCATCCCTTGACTCAGTTTCTGCAGGTTGAAGTTGTACTGCAAAGCCCAGTGAATACAACAGATCTGCTGCAGACATTCGTGGGTTTTAGATTAGACTGAAGATCCTTTAAATTTATTTTTTTTTTAAATAGAAATAATTTCTGATATGTTGCATGGCCACCTTTTAAATGAGAATATTCCCTACCTTGATCATGTAGGAAAAGCCGTGGGGATGCAGGAGTTGTAGGTCAGTATTTTCACGCAGGGATGCAGTAGGTACTTCTTCTGTTCTGTGAAGTGGCTACAAGAGAAATACCTTGTTTTGCCTTATCAACAGAGTAACTTCATGCACGTTTGAGTACTACTTCTTTTCATTATGGAGGTATGTTCTGGAGAGAAAGCTTTTTATCCACTATAACACTTTCCTACTAGCAAGGATCAAAAGTCACTACTTTAAGTTATTATTATGTTTCTAGAGCAATTACATGCAAATTTTGTAATTACATACAAAGTATTCCAAACAATTTAAAATAAAATGACTATGAGAAAATAAGTTATTAGGTCAGTATTAACAGTTAAAGCTGCAACATTTAATGGAGTGTTTTGCAGTGGAGATGTCTGGGGGATAAAAGCGTGAAGCCCATCTGGAAATTGTCCCCAGTGAAAATACTTTTGCTCTTAGAATGAAAGCTGGGTTTAGAATTCACTGATTTATCAGCTTTAAAATAAGCAGAGAAGATCAGATTGTGAGCTTGCCTTGCTTTCCTCTAGTTATTTGCATAAAAATTGTACTTGCTTCAGCCTGCTAATTCCACAATCTTTTCATCAAGCTGAAATAGGGGCTCATAAACCCCTAATTATATGCAAGTGTATCATAAGATTTTAATTTATCTTGGTTTTTTAGTTATTCAATTTTTCCAGCTGTAAATAATTAACATGTTGAATCAGCCCCTATTGTAGATTATTTTTGAAACAGCAGCTTTTTCTGGGAGTAACAATTGTTTTGTTTGTTTACTTATTTGTAGGAAACCGATTCTTAAGCAATCACTGGATTTCCAGAGCTGAGGTGGAAATCAAGGGAAATATTGGTGTTATAAAAGAATGATAATATTATGGTAATTGATTAGCTTGGCTCAAAACACCAATCGGTGTCAAAAGCTGAGGACAGATGCACACAGAATTATACAGATTGAGGACTCCTCTTATTTTTCACACTCCTGGAGCAACACCTGACCCTTGGAATAACCCTACAAATCACTCTAAAAGCAAATCTCAAACCACTGAAAAGATGAGTTGATTAGGACTGGCAAGAACAGCACTGGGCAGATTTTTTGAGAAAGCTGGTGATTATAAAATTCAAACCTGGACCTTCTTTTTTCAGGCCAAATTATGCTTCTGTTAGAAATTATTATTTTTTTCTGACATTAATAATCCTGCAGGAACTTACTGAGTTTACTGCTTTGAAGGATGTTTTTTTCTTTTCTTTTTTTTCGTGGAAAACTTATAACTTAATCAAATCAAAACACATTTTCACTGGGTCCTTTAAAACGGTTTCTTCAATGCATTTTCCATGCCAAATTCTGCCTCTGGCCACTTCTCTCTAGAACTGTTTAATTAAGCATTTCAAGGTTGGAGGTTTTGGGTGGTTTTTTAATTACATGAAAAAGTTTTTCCTCTTTAATTTTTTTCCCTGATTCTACCATCCACCGAGACAGTAGAATAATTTCAGTTAAGCTCTCCTGAAACCAGGCACAAAACAAAGCCAAGTTCAGTTGACATCAACTGAGATTCATTTTTCTCTCCAAGAGGGAAACTGTGTTTAGTTATGAGGTTCTGCAAAATAAATTACTGAGCAGTGATCCAGGTTATCCATTTGAGTAATCTGGCAGTGCTGTATTGGTAGGATGAAGCTGTGCCAATTTACAGTAATTAGTGAATGAGGCAGCACGACATTGCATTAGGAACTGTTACTGGGTCCTTGCTAAGGTGCAGTAAAAACATGTCCCACAAAATAGATATTTCCCATTTGATATTTTCACCAGCTACCAGTGCTCTGAATTCCAAACTAGACCTACAAAGAGTAACTTGGGTTGTTGTTTGTTATGTATTCATTTTCACTTCCCTAAGTTTAGACTTAAATATTAATGAAGGGAAGATTAAAAAAAAAATAAAAGCAAATCCCATAAAACCCCTCCAGCCATGCTGGGGGAATCCATCATTTTCTAGCTAGTGGCAATACAAATAATGCAATGTCTTTTTTCTCCTCATTTTTAAGGGTAGTTAGAGATACCTGAACTACCTGGAAAATAAGTAAATAAAAACAATGGAATATTCAGCTGCTTGTACATTCTTGGCACAGGGATGGAGCACATTTCTTCCTGATTAGAACAACAAGAGTTGTCTGTCGGCTCTGCCAAGCTCCAGCTCCAATGCTCAGCACTGAAAATATTCCCTTTTGATGCTTCTGTGGCCATAACTCAATCTTTCTAGTAACAACAATAGTTGGATAAAGGAATTTTTTTTCAGTTTGCTGCTGAAATAACAAGCCTGAGGAAAATTATTAGGCTGTGCTAAATTAAAAATGAAATTTTTTAAATTGGATTTGAAATGAGCATTTAATCCAAGTCTATTTTGGTTAGCTGGCTTTGGTTTTAGCTTTCTTTTAGATTTAGTTTTCCTTTGTAGGTTGATGTCTTCAATGAAATATTGCCTCCATTTTTATTTTGAAAATATTGAAACATCTTCCTATTTTTACAAAATGAAGCATAACATTAAATAGTTCAGTGAATGATCTCCTGTGTACCATTTACCTGAATTTGGGGAGCTGGAGGTGGCTCTTATTTACCTGTGTGTTAATTTTGTCAAAAAATTCACACACAACTGAAACGTCATTTGAAAATCTGATTTATACTTTATAAACAAAGTAATAAATTTTACTGTTTATATTTGTTCACAATCTTGGCAGGTGAATGTAGGGCTCAGAGCTGTGATTCGACAGGTTTTAAAAGCAGCCATCAGAAAGTGTCAGAGTGCCTGAGTTTAGGTGCAATAAATTAATTTCAGTAGCTTGCTGAGCTCTAGTGGAAGGTGTCCCTGCCCATGGCAGGGCTTGGAATTATATGATCCCTTCCCGAGGGAACTTGAAGGTCCCATCCAACCCAAACCATTCTATGATTCTATGATTCAGATGAGCTAAAAACAGAGGGTGATGAATGAATCCCAGCACATGGTTTATAGGAAACAGAGAGAAACACTTCCAAGGAAGATTTATCCCACCCTAAATAGCCCTCTTTGAATACTCTTTTGATTGTCGTAAAATTTGACATATTTTCACTGCTTGTGCTCAGCAGAAACAGAAGGATTTAAGAACCTATAGCAGATCGAGGGATAAAAAAAGCAAAAGGAAGAACTAATTACAGAATTATTAAGGTTGCAAAAGACTTCCAAGGTTATCAAGTCCAACCTTTGACCAAATACAGCCATGACCTCCAAGCCAAATCATAAAGTGTTGCATCTGCTCATTTTTTAAATACTTCCCGGGATGGTGACTCCACCACTACTCTGGGCAGCCTGTTCCAATGTTCAATCACTCTTTTAATGAAGAAATTTTACCTGACATCCAACCTGAACCTCCCCTGGCACAACTTGAGGCCGTTTCCTCTTGTACCAAAGATGAATGTCTGAAGCCCAATGATTTTATGTTACAAACCCCAGCTAAGCCAGGTTCTGGCCAGACTTGCTGCTGCTGGGAAGGAAGTAAAACTGAGTCAAAAAGTTCTGGATTAGACCACGGATCTCTTTCAATTAGCTGCTTAGCCTTGTTCTGGTGTTAATTCATCTCGCCTCTTGGATTAGATCAAGCTGGAGCAGGACTCAGCTCTCAGACTGCAGTAGATAAGCCGAGTCCTGCAGCATAAATCAGGGGATTTATGGTTATGTATTGGGTTTGTGTGGCCAGGTTTTGGTAGCGACAGGGCTACAGGCATGGCTTCTGGGAGAAGCTGCCAGAGGGTTCCTCCATGTCCAGCAGAGCCAATCCCTGGCAACTCCAAGATGGACCCACTGCTGGCCAAGGCTGGGCCAATTAGAAACTCCCTGTCTCCCTGCACCACTAGGAAAGAGAGAGGGACAGGGGAAAAGTGGTTTTAAAATTTATTTTATTTCTCATTGTCCTGCTCTCATTTTGTTGGTAATAAATTCATTCGATATCCCCAAACTGAGTCTGTTTTGCCTGTGATGGTATTCAGTGAGTGATTTTTCTCTGTCCTTGTCTGAACTCATGAGCTTATTGCTGTATTTTCTCTCCCCTGTCCAGTTGCAGGGGGAGTGATAGAACAGCTTCAGTGGGTACCTGGAATCCAGCCAGGGTCAACCCACTCCAGGCCACAAACAGTGCATTTCTGAAATGGCTCCTGTTTTACTTCTGTTCAGCCCTCTAAAGGTAAAACTTATATTAAACACCAAACTATTTATGCAGAGAGATACAGCAGGAGGAAGTGTCCTCACAGAAGTGGTGATTCCTCCTGTTGTAAAGTTCACAAGCAGTGGGATGAAATACTCGGGAAGTGTTTGTCCCTTTCCTCTGACTATTGAAATGGCTAAGGGGCTTGGACAAGTCAATTTTAGACGCTCAGTATTGAGCAAAATGACCTCCATCACTCTCTCTTCCTTGCACTGACTGGAATTCGAGGTGCCCTGACACAAGGAAAAAGAAAAGAAGAATTTAATATGCAAACAAAATATTCTGTCCAAATCTCAGGTGTCTGAGAAATTAATGAATTTGCTTCGAAAACCATTTTAGAAATGCTGAGAGTTCTTTCTGGTCCTAAAGAGCAAAGACACTCAGGTTCTGACTTTCTTGAAAATTTCTGTCGTGTTTCCCATTTCATATCATTTTAAAAATGAACACAACTTCCGAATAAAAAAATTCACTGACAGTGCTGTGTTGTAGGCTAAACACAATCCACAACAAAATTTGTGAAGAATGTGAAAAGGTTTTACTGGGTTACAGAAAATGTCTTTAACACTGCCAAGTTTTAAGAAAAGTTTCATTCTTAAGAAAAGGCAATTCCTGATGCAGAAGAACATTCAGCAGCCAGGTCTATTCATAAATAAACTTAATGAATAATTGATTTCCGAGTTTAGTGTTCAAATCTAAGAAAGAAAAAAAGGAAAAAAAAAGAATAAAGGTTGCTTAGGGAAAAACCTCAGCTGACAAAATTTAAGGTTTTCTCGTAGAGCTTTCAACTGTAAATCACAGTTTGTTATTTTGTAATAAATTTAAATTAAATTATTAAAAAAACACTCTATTTAAAAACTTAAAATGTATTTTTTAACATTTTTGGGCTTTTTGAAATATTTTTCCCATATTGAAATCTTACCCACATGCAAAGATGCATTTTTCACTAAGTGTGGTACTTGCAGGCAGAAGCTCACTTGGTCTTACCCACACTAAGCGGCTTCGAGGCAACGATGAAAGACACCATGACCCCGGTAACAAATATTTGGTTGTTCAGTTATGCTGGCATCACCTTTCACATCACAGCCACCCCTCTACCTTTCTAAGACCTTCTGGAAGTCTTCTGGGATCTTTGTTTCCAGCAATCGGAAGGAGAATGGTCACAGTGAGCGTTATTAAAGCACCATTCTTTAGGCAGCTCCATTGAAGTGGCATGATTCCCACCTTTAGCATGGCCCACATACAGAAAATTTAAAAAAGGCTTAAATGCTGCCATGTTTGGATTCCCTCCTAATGAACTCTTAATTGTCAGCCTTTTTTTGTATAGAATCATGGAATCATTTAGGTTGGAAAAGACCCTCAGGATCATCAAGCTCAGCACTGCCAAGTCCACCACTAACCCACATCCCCAAGTGCCACATCTTTTAAACACCTCCAGGGATGGTGACTCCACCCCTGCCCTGGGCAGCCTGTATCAATGCTTGACAACCCTTTTGGTGAAGGAATTTTGCTTAATATCTGATCTAAACCTCCCCTGGCACAGCTTGAGGCCATTTCCTCTTGTCCTAAATAATGCCTTCACCTTTCTTTTATTATTTTTTATTTTTGCTCATTCCGCCTTAATCATTTTATTTAGTTCATTCATAAAACTTAAATATTAATTCTTTATTAGGTAGTTCAAATGTATTTCAGGTTCATTCAAAAGATTTCCAACAGTAAGAAAGAGGCAGGGAAAAGAAAAGATTAGTACAATAGAGAAAAGCTATGCAAAGCAGAAGAGAAAATAATTGGTTGCCATACTTCGTTTAATCAATACAGTGATAAAATGGATAAACCCTGAGTGTAAAAGGGCACTGGCAAGATTAAACACTTAATTGTGGTGATTCTGACTTACATTACCAGGGTTAAATTCAGGGTGAGAAAATTTCTACATGAATATACTGGTAAGGGAAATCTCCATCTTTTTGGGAAATAAAGGCCAAAGAACAGGCATTAATATCAAGATGATCTTGTTCCTCTTCCAGAACTGTGCACTATCAGCTCCCTGTGTCACACTACAAGGCACTAGAAATTCTAATCTGTTTGGTTAAGAAAACTTATTTTCAAAGCAGCACATGAGAATGTGCCCAGAATTGTACCTAACGGGTTATTTTTCCTGTAATTCATTAGAACCTTTTGCCTTAGTACCTCCAGTTGTAAAACCACAGATGATTATTGTCACTGAAGAGGGGGATTTGGAGACTTTGATTTGAGGTGGCTTTGTGCTATCTCAACACCTTGTTTGCTGCCTCAGACATGGAAAGGAAAGAATCACCAGTGAATGAAAATGCAAGTACCAAGGGGCATCACCTGATGTCCTTTCCCAAGCCCATCAGTCCCATCAGGCTGAATCTATCTACATGAACATTTATTCTTGTTTATCTTTACCTGTATGTATGTTCACCTTCCTTCTTTCTATCAGTTTTGTCAGTCTTCTCAACAAATGCCAGCTTGAAGCCTCTGCCTCTCAGCTACTTCTGTGCATTTGGAAAAGGCTTGGTGATAATTGCTTTAAATATTCTGCTCACATAGACAATATTTATACATTAAAATAGATACATATATTAGGTATACAAACACACATATTTACACAGAGCCCCTAAGTAGCTTAGTTCCTATGAGAAAATATAAATGGATAACAACTTGCTTAAATTCTTTGGGATTCAAGAAGCAATAGACTGATTCAGTGGTACTGTTAGTTGCTCCAGTTGTTAAAATCACTGATCATCTGCAATTGATGTTGTTCCAGTTAAGAGATGTACCCCTATAGATGAGATGCGCTCATACAGGTGGAATTCAGCCATGCTATTCCAGATGATGCTTTATTTCTTGGAAGGTATGACTGTGTGGGAAGGATGGAAGAATTAGTCTTCAAATCACAGCGTGACACGGTAACTCCATCTTGGATAGGAAATGAAGGCTTTTCCAGCTCTCTGGGAGATCTGTGAAGACCATCAGCTAGGAGATGTTTTCTTCCTGAGTCTCAGAGGGTCATTTGAAGCTCACACATGGATAAGAGTGGACCTCCTGCATATACAAAGTCCCTGACACAGTCACAGGATCATAGAATCAGAATCATAGAATATCCTGACTTGGAAGGGACCCACCAGGATCATCCAGTCCAACTCTTGGCCCTGCACAGGACACCCCAAAAGTCCCACCCTGTGCCTGAGAGGGTTGTCCAAACCCTCCTTGAGCTCTGGCAGCCTTGGGGCTGTGACAATTCCCTGGGAAGCCCACTCAGTGCCCCACAGCCCTCTGGGTGAAGAACCTTTTCCTAACATCCAACCTAAACTTCCCCATGCTTTGATGAGAGGGGACCTTCCCTGGCTCTCCAGGACTGTCCACCTGCCAAGTGTCCTCAGAACCACCGTACTCTACTACACAACCTTACGTGCCAGACATGACAGCTGGAACTCCACTACTTCAAGCAGAGAAGATACTTTGGGCAGATGAGATTTAGGTTCAGTGTTTAATACAAGCACCATTCAGTGGTCACCTCTTCCACAGGTTGAAAGAGGAAGAAAGAGGGAGCAGAAAAGTGGAGAGGAAGAAAGAAACAGTACAGAAATGAGTAAAGCTGGGGCAGAGCTGCCAGAGCAGTGTTTCCAGGTCACTATGAGTTACTGCCTCTTGCCCTGTAGCTAAAGGGATTCAGGGAAAGGATCACAACACTCCCCACCACAATCCCTTCCTTGGGCAGCTCCCAGAGCAGCATAATTACAATGCCACCCCTCACTCAGGACTCAGCCTTAGGGCGCAGTGCAGCCCAGAGACACCAGCGACAGAAAAGACCTATTAGGTCAGTTTAGCCAATTCCCCAGACGTTGCAGGGGTCTTCCCTTCCTGCCATGTCCAGCCTTGCTAGCCTTGGGCATGAAGCTGTCACAGAGCTGATGGCTTTGCCACTTCACAGGCTCACGTGTTGCTGGGACTTCTGACACTGGGCTTCAGCAGCTTTTCAGATGTATAATGGATGATTCTGTGACTGCAAAGCCCCCCTGAGTGTCACCGTGGGTGACAGCACCGTCTTTAATGTTGGGTTCGGTTGACACCACAGCACCTGCAGCAGGTGAGAATCAAAAGAGGAGCTGAACAGCAGAGTTGATCTGGTACAACCTGGCCCATGCACGGGAGTGGTACAAAAGTAGTTTTACGGGGTAAAATGGGGGCAATTGACCACATTCTGTGGTAGATGTGTGACTATGCTGCACAACAATAGCTGCAGGAGGCATTTAGCCTTTGCAATGCTCCTCTGAGAACACCTTCCCCACGTAAATAACATAAAGAACAGAGAAGTTGGGGTTTTTGCTGACTCAGGCCTTCAAAGTCCACTTACCACTTTGTCACATGAGACTCTTGGCCCTCAGAACAGTGTGGTCGCAGATTTGGGTCTGGAACAGCTGACATGGCTTTTTTGCTCACTTTTCTGGAGCCATAAACCTATCTATTAGTCCATGGTCTTTGCACATCTCCACAATGCTTCCCTTGTTTTATTCCATTTAATATTCTACTCCTCTGTCCAGAAGTTAAGGGAAGTAGGGAGCCAAGTTTCTCTACATCTCCCATTCCTCTTGTTTCTTTGCTACAGGTGCAGCATAAGCAAACAAATCACTTTACTTCTCCTACCTGACTGTGATTCAAAGTGCAAGTAGCCCCTTCAGGAGCATCAGAACATTTTATTTCCCTGAATGGTAGTTGAAATCACTCTCTATTGCTTGTCAACAAAAAGTAAAAAAAAAAAAAAGGTAAAGAATAAGAGAACATGTGTGTCTGTGTCTCTGTGTAAGAGAGTGTGTGTGTGTGTGTGTGTTTTAAAGAAAATGTAAAAAATGTAAAAAATAAAAAAAATGGAGAGAAAGACACCTGCAGATGGATCAACAAAGCATTGTGTGCCTTCTTAAGGATATAAGGAATGGAATCAAGATTCTTCCAAGAGCCGTGAAAAACGAGTTTTTTCTTAAATCATTCTCCTCCTTAAGGCCCCAGATTTTCCTGTAAGAAATTTAAGAAGTCACACTGCCTATCTCCTTTCAGGATTCAGGCAGCAAGAGGTACAGTATTAAGACTTATATCTAAATCTAAAAGGTTTAATTAAGCACTCTCTTGGTGGAGGATAGAGCTGGAACCTGGAGAGTTAACACAGTGAGAAGCCAAATTGTTAGATGGGCAGATCTAGGTGAGTTCCTCAGTTCTGTCTCAGTCCTGGCTCTCTCACTTTTTAGGGAGTCTGAGTCACTCCCTGCGTGAATCTGAGAATGAACCACTTCCTACTTCACTTCCACCGCATTAAAACAGAAATAGTATATTCCCTTACCTTGGAGGGTCATGGAGGGAATAAATCAGGTAATTTTAAAAGGTTGTGCCTGTGTAAACGTGAACACCACGGCTAAATAAGTATCTTTAAAAGTTACCATCAGGAAGCTTAAAATAGATTATCCAGCCTCTGCAAAATTTTCTTGAATGCTCTTTCCCCTCACTGCTCCCAGTTTGTCAGCTCCCTACGTAGGGATGCTTCTGCCAGCTGAGCTGTGCCTGTCCTCACGCCCGGCACTCTGGTTTGTGCAGGCTCCAAACCCAACGTGGCCAGCAGTGGTTAAAGACAAAATGTCTTGGAAGCCACAAAGTCTCTTCTCTGGAAGTAACATCCTCCTTTCTCATAACCTCACTCACAGGGAGGCAGGAGCTACAGACCAAGTCCTGGACCTGCCTGGTTTCACTGATGCCTTAAGGTGGCCAC